>BMAT01013304.1:207886-239823 GCA_019649035.1 Elysia marginata | reverse complement strand
ACCTCGAAGGAAAAAGTTATGCAAATGATGATGAGGTTCAAGAATATGCGGGTTGCTGGTTTTAGCGAATAATCATACAAATCAAGGGCAGCATGCAACAACATATTTGACGTTAGTGGATATGCATCGATAAGGAAGGCAACAGTTTTGAAAAGTAAAGTTACTGTCATGTAGCAGATATTTTAACTTTCGATTGGTGTACAGTTTTTGTATTTAGCATCAGTTATAAAGAAATTATGAAGTTGGAGGCAAAACTTTTTGAATGACCCTCTATACTTGTATGTTATTTATTGTAAGTGCATTGTTCATGTATGAATTTTTGTATATTTGGTAGCTAAAAGATTGCTCCCATCCATTGCAGTTTTGTAAGTAAATAAGTAACTCTTAAGACATTATACCCTCAAATCTAACTTTGTTATTAGAATCCCAACGCTGTTTTCTCTAACAGAATAGTTTTCCCCAATGAATTTGAGGAAAACGTCTTTGACTGTATGTAACCTTGAACTCTGCTCATCTCAGGTCAGAACTCAAGAAATGAGAGATGAGATACGCAGCAGAGATATGAATGTGCAAGCCTTGAAAAACAAAATTGGTGAGTGCAACATTTTGTTTTCTGTGACCTGAGGTCAGATCCTTATACATATATACTTTTTTGAAAAGGTTACAAGGTTGCCCAGAAGCTGTACTTGCATTTACTAAGATCTCATATTAAAAGTAAACAGGTGAAAAAATAATACAAATCAACAAATATGAAGAAAACCATTAGTGCTTTCTATGTAATAAACGACAATCGATTTTTATAATCCTTTCCTTTTTTCAGTTCCTTTTTATTCGTTAGTTGTTTTTGTTGCTTGCTTATGGTAAAAACTGAAAGTTTAAAAATGTACTCTTTTGCTTTTGGAAATTAAATATTTGCTTTGCTGCTTTATAAAAATCCGATTTTAGTTTTTTTGGCTAACATCATCCTTGTACATTAATTTTACATAGGAAGTAGTTCAAACGCTTTTTCCCCTCTAATTCGCCCGTTGTAGGTTTAGTCTTCTCACCTCTGAGAGAAAACAACAGATTTAAAGCATTCAAAGTGAGATAAAGAGAAGATACCAAATGCAGACAAATCTATTCCTGAGTTGTGAATATCTCTATTTTCTTGAAATATTTTGTAAGATGAGTATAGCCCAGTGCAGATATTTTGAATACATAGGAGCAAAGTTTAACTTTAAATTATCCAAAAATCAAATTATCAGTAGGAATTATAGAAGAAAAATAAAATGGATAATCTGAAGATAGCTCAAAATGAGCAAATATTCAAAATATCCATATTTGAGTGATATGAAACGGGCTGTGTTTAACTTAGGGCTTCTTGCAAGCACCTGACTGTACAGCTTCGACTGATCCTCTTCTTATTGCTGCCATGATGGTCTTCCAAGGTTAGTATTACTTGCTAAAAAATCACACTTATACGTGATGTAATCAGTTTAATATGTTTCTCCCCTATCAGCCGAACTCTATGTAGAGGTGCAGACGAGTATCCAGGCCAAGATGGAGGCTGACACAGAGGCCCGCACTGCGCGCAACGACCTGGCCTCGCTACTTAAAGCCAAGGAATGGTACCAGGAGCAGCTACAGGCTGCTCACGATGTTCGCGCCAAGCTGCAGCGAGAGCTCACTCTGCTTCAGGTAAAAACAGAGGAAGCCTGGGACAATTAAATCACCTACACACCATCCCACTTGATGAAGAAAAGCTAAGCTAGCTTTGGTAGCAATTTCTATTCTCTACTTTGAGCCTATGCAAAAATCCTACCTGTACACAAGAAAAGTTTTGATCTTGGGACGCTATTTTTCATTTAATTTTTTCTGTTTTTTTAAACCAAAACCTAGATACCCATAGTTGAGCATGTCTTAATGGTTAAAAAAGCCAACTGTACATCTTTATTAGTCTTAACTAGGGATTTTTTTCGAAGATAATGGGTCAGACTCATTTAAACGATTAAATTTGAATAGGAACACTTACTGTACTGTGAATCAAGCCCTCAGCAGTACTCAGTGTCTTTGTTTTCTTTAACTGTCTCTATTCAATGTTGCTAAAATTGTAGGATATGACTTCTGCTTAACCCCTTTGTGACATATAACGTACGTTGTACGTCCTATTTGTCATGCCAAGATGCAGACAAGACGTACAATGTATGTCCTCAAATCAGCCGTTTTTGCTATTTCTATGACGCTTAGTCGTACAATGTACGTTGTGTTTTGCACTGCGTAAGAGAGATATTTAATGCAGAGTTATTTGAAATCCGATAATATAAATAATTAGAGTTTGGCAATGTTAAAAATATACAAACAATCCCTTCTCTAACTAAAAACTGTCACGTCATTGTGATTGACAGAACCTTTTTTTACTCAAAAAATTCATTGCAGTTGCTTGGTATGTATAGTGTAAGACATGAGTTATCACCAGCACGAAACTTTGAACATACTTTAACACTTAAAGGCAGATATGTTCATGAGGCTATAAAGCATTACAATGAGTCTGTTATATATTTAAACCGAAGTAAGAGGTCCCTTCTTTACAAGTAAAGAGTGAAACTCTCTTTGTCAAGGGATAATGTCTAGACATATGTAAAGCAATGTAAATTAGCATTTTTTTTCTTTCTTCATTTTCTAGGGTCAAGGCATATCCCATGGAGCCATTGTGGAGAGGCTAAAAACGGAGTCCGCTCGACTGAGACAGCAACTGGCCGAGAGCCAGCAGAGGGCGCTGAAAGATAAGGAGATATTGGCTAAGCACCTGGAGAGGATACAGGGTGACATGATGGAGAGAGAGGCAGCTTTTCTAGAGATACAAAGGGAGAGGAAACTGTATGAGGACACCTTCAACACTCAGGTAGTAGTGGTAGACAAAATCTCAGCCTTCACATTTGTGTTTGTAGGGGGAAAAAACATGACCTTTGAGACGTCACTGCAAAGCCTAAAACTGAAGAAAGAATGACACGCAAAACTGAGGCCTAAGGCAAATAATGTTAGGCTACAGTTTAGCATAAAGTTAGAAGCAGATCTAGACCAAGGCAAATCTATTTAATATTTTTTGCACAAAAAATACTCTCTTCTCTCGGTTTAGCTAAATTTAGCATAGGGGCCAACCTTTATGAAAACATTAAGTTTGAAGCAGTTTTTTTTATGTACAATAAGAATAAAGACTGTAATAAACAAAGTTGTAAGCAGATGAAACTATAATTATGCATGTTCTTCCGCCTTCTGAATTTCTTTGTTGTTTGTAAAGGTTGAGATACTTTTTTTTAATATGGAAAGAGTAGCTTGGATAACAAAAAGACAGAGATGTGGCTTTCATCAAGATAGAGAAGAAACTAGAAGATACAGAAAAACTATGACACCTCATTATCTAGTTTTGGACTTCAGAAGTTGTATGCAAAAACAAGCATAATATCTAACTTTAGGTAGTAGCTTTTTCACTTCTCAGTCGATTTTTCACTGCCTAGCTTTATTGATATTTTTTGCTAAGTTCATTAGGATTTCAAGTAAAGTTGGCTTTAGGAAGCTGCAGGGACATCTGTTTATATTGACATAGCATGCATCAGCTTTGAATATATCAAGACCCATGGTAGGATCAAATGAGGTTTAGCTTTTCTTTATACTGTTAACACCTAAAAATACGATTCTTCTTAAAGATTGAAAACTTATTTTTGGTTGATTTGAAAATTGTGACAGTCTTGTAAAAAGATTTTTACTTTAAAATGTTTTTGTGTTTTATAAAGACAATGAAATAATGAAGGAAATTAAGTTGTCTTGATTCTATTTTGTTTATAAACATCCATGAAAATGTTTGTTAATCTCAATAAAAACTTCCTAAATTCATGTAGCAGCATCTCACTTGTGTGGAAAATTAATGTGAGTAAGAGATATTTTAGGTTGGGTTGTACACAAGACTTGTTCTTCCTCATTGCTATTGTTGACACATGTAATCCATGGCTGCTAACAATTACACACTTGAAACTCATTTTAGTGCACCCTGTTCCCCCCTCAGTGGTGTAGGCAAAACTTTCACAGATGTAGTTGATACAATTTTGCCTTGGTCATTTAATCAAGCTCTTTATTAATTTCAGGATAAATGCATATTTGAGACTACATTTGCCCTTTTCTATGTGTACAAACCACTTAAAAGCCATCTTATGTTGGTTCTATACTTGGTATTAGTATTACAGGTGTATTTTTGTTTTACTCAAAGTACCTAATCTATGTCTGTTGATGAGGTTTTCTTTTAAATTCTGGAGGGTTGGCAGTGTTGCAAAATCCAGAATCATTCAAATTTTTTTTATCAGAAATTGTTTTTGTGATGTTTTTGATGATCCCCTACCTGTAGGTAACATCAGCAGAGGAAGAGAAGAGCCGCATGGCTGGCCTGCAACAGGCAACCTCTGACCTGGAAGCCCAGCTTCAGCGCGCACAGTCTGAGGCAAGCAAGCGACACGACCAGCTGATGCAGATGGAGACGGGTCAGATGGACGTGATGAAGCGGCTGGCCCTGGCGGAGAAAGGGCTCGGAGAGAAGGAAAAAACTTTGGAGGAGATGGAGCAGAAACTTATACAGGCAAGCCTTTACACATAATTACTATTGGCTGGCAACCTAAAAACATGAACTGCTTCTCTAGTAAAGTAAAGAGCGCTTTTATGTAGCGCTTATCCACAAATATGCTCTAAGCGCTTTACATGGGTTTCCCGACAGGCCATTCCCAACCAAATTATCTTCTGAACTCACAGAGGAGCAGCTAATTAAGCGCATCACTCTAGCATTCTGACAAGATCTTTCACTGCCTATAGTCGGATACTCGTTTTACGCATGAGTGAGGCGAAGAAATGAGTGTAAAGAGCCTTTCTCAAGGACTAAACATTGACCTGCCGAAAGCAGGTCTCAAACTCCGGACCTCTCGATCTGAAAGCTGAGCGTCTACTATTATACCTTGACGCCACAATGATAGCATCCTGGTTTTTGCACAGTACAGGACCTATCCATCTCCATCTTTTGTGATATTAGTCTTCTCCATGCTCTCCTGTTGACACTGGTAAAGTAGGTCTTCATTTGATATTTGCCTGGCCAGAAGATCCTAGAAATTTCTCTAAGGGTTTTTGTGTGGAAGGATGATATTTTGAAAGGTTGTTTTCTGCCATGGGCAAGCATTGTGAGCCGCTAATAGAAATGTTTATGATTTCTAGAAAATGTGCACAGAAACAGCAGCACACACATTAAAATGTTCAAATTAAAAAAAAAAAATTAAATGTGTATAAGAAACCAAATGTGTACAAGTATAGATGTAGACTTTGTAATTAGCATTTTAGTTCATTTTTGTTAATTTAAAGGTAATTTTAAAATAGTTTAAGTTAAAGTATTCATCCTTTTATGTTATTTTTCATACACATAATGAAACAGTGTTACACACTTGTAAATATTGAGCAGTTATAACAGTTTTAAGTGAATTCTTTTGGCTAGTTTTAGTAAAATTAGTATACTTTCCAACTCTTGTTTCCATACATTTTGTGTTACACTGTTGTAATTTTTAATACATATACGTATATTGAATATTTATAATGAAAACATTTTATACATGCTTGTCTGTATGTTTTTATGACAGTGATATAAATATGAATTTCCATGTTGGTATCAATAAAATTTGTCTTATTTTATCCTATCGATGGAAGACGTACATTTAAACAAATCTTTTTTATTTGCATTTTTTTAAGGTTGAGTCCCAGCTCCAAGCAGTTATGTCTGATGTCACCAAGAAAGACAATGAAATCTTAACCCTCAAGGAAGAGAAAGCGTCAACGGAAATCGCCTTGAAATCAGCTCTTCTAGAGAAATCTTCTGTGGACAAAGCCTTAGATATCCTTAAAGCTGACATGGGCAAAGTAAGTTTGTGAAGAAAAAAAATATCTGGGTCACTTTTTCATTTCTGTTCTTGCAGTTTTTAAATATCATATTTCCACTTTTCAACATTTTGTACTACCATACGACAGTACAAAGAATCGTTACAGAGATCTTCTTATGCTTAAATAGGCAGGCAAAGTTAAAAAATGTGTCCTGTTTTCTAGAAGCTCATTCACTAAAATTCATTGTATAGTTCATAGATGTTGTTTTCTGTTAGCACAATGTGTCTGATATTAAGTTGATTTTAATGGGTTTTTTTTTTTTTACTTAGATTCATAACAAAATTTCAATATTCATACTGGCTTTATCTTGGTTGTTCCTTTAGGTTCATTTTAAAAAAAATGTTGAATCAGAATCTAAGGTTTAGTCTAAAACCATCATGCTAATGAAAAAACAGTTGTTAAAGTTCCATTCTTTGGAATAGAAACTGAGCAACCATTATCTTTGTAGAAGTTTGATTTGATGATAACTGTTTGCTTCAAGCAAAACTTTTAACCCAATGAAAAAAGTGATAACATCCTGAAATGCATTTACCATTTGTGAAATGGTATTGCTGTCTTGTGGTAGATACTTCACTTATGGATCAAGAAGTGAGGATGTTAAGTCGTGGATTGCCATATTCGTGTTTATTCCTTGCGTGATACAATATGGTTTTAGTTTTCCACTGCAAAAAGCAGTGTCAAAACTTTTATATATTTCCCCCATCTGGCCAATACATACCAAAGCAAATTAGACTCATATTTCAGAGTTTTCCAGTATGACAAACTGTTAGGCGCTCAAATACTAACATTCCATAATGTCAAGCACTGCTTTTAACCAAGTACTATTTTACAGGTGGGTGGTCTGAAAAAAGTGTAGATAAATTGCTTTTCTAAGGCAGTTACACCAAGAGACGTAGTTGGGATTGGAACCCGCAACCATTTATTCACAAAGCTCCAAAAGCAGAAAAGCTCTAGATGCATATTTTATGAGGTCCTGATTACTGCCAATGGTGGATCATGTCAGTATTTTGTATAAATGTATTGTTACTTGTATGTGAATTCAGAAACTATTGGTAAATCTTGGCATGTTGGGGAAAACCATGTAAAGTTCTTAGAAGATTTGAGTAGATGTAACCCTTTTTACAGCCTCCCTTAGAGCAGAGATCCCCTTAGTTGGGAGCAATGAAAATAGAAGATTTGAGTAGATGTAAACTGTTTTACAGCACCCCTTAGAGCAGAGAACCCCTTGGTTGGGAGCAATGAAATGCTATTCATTATGATAAGTACAGTCGAGCACATTTTTCTAAAATATAACGGGCAAATTGATGTGTTTGAGGAACAGGTGTTGAAACTATCATTTCCGGGTAAAGGGACAGAGGTTTTTAGCTTTGTTCATCTGGTGGAGCAGGGCTGGGAATCTTCCTCCTAAATCTGTCTGCCAGTCCCCATCCTGTCCAATTTTTCACTGTTTAAAAAGGCAGAATATTATCCTGACTGATAGTCCGCCGTTCACAAAGGCGGAAAATTATAAAACTTGGTGAAAGTTTTGAATGCTGAAAGAAAACTTTGTGTTTGTTTTCTTTCTGTAAAATGCTTTGGGTCATATGTGTGATACTTTCAATATTCGGTACCTAATATATCAAAAAGTTAAATATGATTAATCAGGTGAGTATAAAAAAGAAAATCCTTCTATCGATATTATATTTTTTATAAGGTAAAAAATAATTTAGCCCATGTTCTATTTCTATTGTTTATTCCTCCGAGTTCAATCTTCCTTCCATCATGTCTTCTTTTCCTTGGCCGAACCTAACTTGAAATCTCACTCAATTCCATTACCAGCTGTTCAAAATCTATTCTAAATGTCCACTTCAATCTTCAAGTGTAGATCTAAAAAAAAGTTGTTTCGTTTGTCTAGAAGTCTTCTTTGTGTTTCAAATCAAAACAAAAGGATAAAACTGAGAGACATTGTCAATTGAATTGAGGCAAAAGCTTTGGTGATGGTGAAATGAAAAACCTGTGGGTCTGAGAATGGGGTGATAAGACTGTAAATTGACAAGAGGGTCTGCGAATTCGTCAGGAAGCTAAATTATAGACTAGATTCAGGTCCAGACTAGATCTAATTTAGGTCAAGACCTACATGATCGGCACTGGTTATGTTTCGTTGCACTGTCCATTTGGCCTTGACGAATTGAAGGCTCAAAATAATTACAAAGATCTGTGGATTTAATCTATAATCTACAACTGGGCTTAATTTGGCAGGCCAGAAGTCAAATAAAATTACACTAGATCTGCTAAAACTGTCCTGTCTTCATTTTGTCACGGCCAAACGGACGGGATCACCACCATTCCCCAATGATCAAGAACTAGATCTAGATCTGGGCTAAATGTCTTTAACACAAGAGGCTCTAAAGCTGTATACTGTCAAACCAACCTCGTAGATAGTGGGAAAAAAATTAAATTAGATCTAGGCCTAGAGTCTATATTTTGAGAGGACAGGATTTCTGCACTGGAGTGCCACTAGATCTAGATCTAGATTTTATTTATTTAACTTTTTAAGTTAAACTCACTCTTCTTCATTTTGTCTTATGATTGACTTTATGTTTGTGATGATAAAAGATAATTCATGACATTACATAGGATCCTTATGTTTAAAAATCAGATGTCATTTTTTATCAAAAGTTCAAAGGGTGGCACACCTTTTACAAGCAGGATTTCCACTGCGGAGTGTCAGAATTTATTTTAATAAGAAGCCCTAATTTCTCATCATTACCCTTTGTTTGGCCTGCAATGTTTGATATAAATAAGAACAATTAATGTCATTGCGCAGGACTCTTATTTTTAAAAATCATAGAGCATTTGTTTCAACGAAATTTAGGCAAAGCTAGCTCATGGGTGTAAATTAAAAGAAAAACATTAATGAATATTGAACTGGTATATTTTATATGTCAAAAAAGATTGATGTCACTGAATTTTGGAACATTTTTTTCTTATTTACATATACTTCTGTGACCTGATTTGTTTAGTATTCTAATGATAGCAGTGGTTAGCGCTTCAGACTTGTGATCCGGCAGCCGCGGGTTCGATTCTCAATCATGACTCATGTTGTAGCTGCCTTAGGAAAGCAATTTATCCACATTTTCCTCAGTCCACCCACCTGTAAAATGGGTACCTGGCTATAGGCAGCGGTTAAAATTTTTAGAATGTTAGTAATTGAGCGCCTATTAGGCGGCAGTGCTGTAATGCTCTGAAATATGAGTTAATTTGCTTCGGTATGTATTGGCCTGCTGGGGGAAATATGTAAAGTCTTGAAACTGCCTTCGGCGGTGGAAGACTATAATCCAAATTTATTTTATCCTCATTATATACTTTCACTATGAAAACATAATATGCAAAGAAAGTCTGAAGCTGATGCTATGTTACTGGCACATGTATATTGAAAATATGACCTAGTTGCAAGAAAGATATTTCAAGAGAAAATTTTGATTTGGGTAGCCCTTATAGCCTTTATTTTAGACCTCATTTTAAAAAATTTCTGAGGGGAGCACGCCCCTGCACCCCCTTTGGAAAGCTACCACCTTCTGCGGTCGCATCCATTCTTTGAGCCTTTTTGGGTGATGGCCATTCCCAGCCCTGTGGATGCAAGTTTGCACTGAGGCTGTATGTGGAAGTTAATAAGTACTTCTGTAATAATAGCACACAGGCATTCAAATTAGACAAAGTGCTTGGCCTAAGACTGTTCATTTTATTGTCACTTTTTACATTTATGAAGTGCAAACAGTTTGAGGGATCAGAGATAGTAGCGCAGCTTAGTTTGATCATACAGAGGAACTCGAAAGGATTGAACAAAAAAATCAAGAGGGATTAAGAAAGTAGTTTAGCAAACTCGTGGTTATAGAAAATTCACATAACACTATTTTATTTAACCCTTCAGGTGGAGCTGAGCTTCAAGCAGATGAAACAAGAGCTGAGTGTCCGGGTGGCCGAGTTGGAGCAGGCTAAAGTGGAGAGAGAGAAGTTACAGGTTCAAACACTTTTCCAGTTGTTCTTCCTTATTACTTTGTGCAAGGCATCCAGAGCAAATCAGTCACAAGTCGTTTAGACTTGTTTTAAGTTGCAGCCTTTAAAACACAAAAAAAAATCACCTCATTATAAAGCGTTTTAATTTTGCCTTGAAATATTATATAATGTCTCTGCATATAGAAAAGCGGGATTTAATTTTTTCAACCTCTTTAAGGGAGTAAAATACACTCCCATAAAACAAGGATAAACTAAGGTGTCAAAATTTTCACTTGTGCCTGATTTATTCCGGGCGTCTAATAGAATTTGACAACCCCTTTAGATCTATAGCATGTATGGAATGCGATGGTTTTGTATAGAAAATGATATATGCACTTGATCAAGAGGATCATAGCTTATCGGAAGTAAATACTGAGAGTAATTGTACAAATAGCTTTTATTATAATCTTAAACCACAAGCTGCAGGTTGTATTGGGTATGTTTGCAGCCTTTCATGAAGAATTCAACCTATCATCTTGAAATCAAAGCAATTTAGTTTTGCATTTATCTATCTTGATATATAATTTCATAGATTGAAAAAAGAAAAGCTTTTACAGCTTCAAAAGCTCTTGTAAAATTGCATTTCCTGTACAATTCGTCTATTTAGGTCTCATTTTTTTTCTTACCGATATCAGCTGTGTTTTCATCCTCTGGATTACTAGAAAATTGTAATGGCACTGAATTATAATTCTTGTACATTGTGGGAAACTGCATCCACCACGGTTGACTGTGCTTAGATGAATGAGAGATGTTCAAAATACTGATTATTAAAGAAAAAGAGAGAGAACCAGAGCGGTGAAGTATAGATTTGGAATTAGAACACAAGGTTTATGTTAGCATAGAGGGGGTTGCAAAAACTATATATTTATATATACATATTACACAAAATATTTTTTCTTCAGGAATCGCTTGATTGCTCACAACATGAGCTTGAGATCAAGACTCGGAGTATCGACTCAATGACCCGAACGTTTGACGGACAGTCGGCAGCGCAGCACGACATGGCCACAGAGAAAGATGCCCTGCAGAATGAAGTGGATGTGTTACGCATCAAGGTAAGATAACTCTATGACTCTGGTGTTAAAAGTTAAGAAGTATTATCAGGTAAACTTACTCTATGAGCATACGAAGGGAAACAACTTACTCGCAGATTTTAAGTTGTTAGGGTTGGGTCCTCTAAGTTTTTGGCTGAACCATCTATAAGGTAATTACACATACTCTGGATCTAGAATCCCAACTCAGGACAAGATACAATCTAGTAGCAGACACCTGTTTGAGGTCTTGTACATAGAGTCTAGATCTCGGGTTTGGTTTGCACAGACTTCACTTGATGTATATAGGTCAAAACTAAGACTCTGGATGTCAGGTTTGGTTTGCGCAGACATCACTTGATTTATATAGGTCAAGACTAGGGCTCTAGATCTCGGGTTTGGTTTGCACAGACTTCACTTGAGGTATATAGGTCAAAACTAAGACTCTTGATGTCAGGTTTGGTTTGCACAGACTTCACTTGATGTATATAGGTCAAGACTTATAATAAAATTTGGGTTTTTGTATCATAGAAAACCAAAATATTGTTGAATGAAGCTTGTTTGTTACTAAGCATGAAATAAAAAATCCAACAAAAACACAACAGGCTTATATGTCTTGTAGAAATAAAAATTGCATACTTTTATAGTATTAGTAATCAATAAATATTTAATTATCATTTTCTTTTCACCCAACTTTACAAACTGCATACCAAATTCGCTGCTGGGCATTGCTTATTTTTAAAATTGTAAAGAATAAATGCTTGAAGCTCAGCTCAATGGTAATAAGATTATTAAAAGTTTATTTTTTTAATCATAGAGAGTCTAAGCAAGTTATAGAATTGTCAACTTAACAATTTAATTTCGCATGCTTGGTTTCTTCTTACTGCCAGATTTGTCTATTTTGAACCCCACAGAAAGAAAAATTGACTTTAAATTATTCAAAGTTTGAGTAATCAGTATCAACACATGTATATATAGCAAAACAGGGATTAAATTGGTAATCTGGATACAGTTTGAAAAAAAAACTCTATTTGATTTCATCTGCATTTAAACTGTACTGCTGCCTAATACAACACAAAAATAGAAAAAAAATTCAAACGTAGTGTGGCCAACACAATCAAATTGTATGCCTCAATCCACAAACCAAATCGGTTGCTGAGCATTGCTTATTTTAAACATGTTAAGAATGGGTGTTTGAAGCTTAGCTCAATTGTAATAAGATTATGAAAAGTAAATTTTAAGATCTCTGTAAATCATAGAAAGGTCAGCATACAATTTGTTGCAGTAGATTTCTTGATTTCTTCTTATTTATTATCAAAACTTTGATTTCAGTTTTTGCTGATACTGCTATTTTTCAGGTACAAAACCTTGAGTATCATCTCCGCCAGAGAGACGAAGAGCTGGCAACAAAGACTGACAGTATTGTGAGTAAATAACATGTCCTCTTTTAGGATGCATTGTTAAAAATTACGACTTTCTAATGTGATGAAAAAAAACCCTTTTTCATGGAATGTTGCCCCTAATAAAGTTCTGCCTGCCTGTGGTGTTTGGAAATGATTAAGCCATCAGGCCAAACAAAAAGTTCAAGAACTTTAATGTGACTTAAAGAAACCAAAAAATTACAGCCTTGTTCCATTAACTATCTTTTTTAATAACTAACAGAAATGCAAGTTTTCTAGTTTTTGCCACGATTTATATTTTTCATAAGTTTTTCTGCAATTTCCTTTACCTCAACAGTTAATATAAGGAAATGGCAAACTTGAGTCTTTCAAAAGTTCATGAAAATCTTTCAAATAATTAGACCTACTTGCTTGTCTGGTTGTAGATTTTAAACACAGATTTTTGTAACTATAGAAAGTCAAAAATAGAAAACCCTTTAGTAACAGCATTGTATTATAAAATAGCGATTTCTTTTTACCATATCAAAGATTCTATATAACCAGCTGTTGAATACTAGTGACAAGCAACAAACTTCATACATTTCTTGAATATCTTCCTGTTTTTTGTGTTGTAACTGCTTGCATCCCTGAATAAAAGTCTGTGTGTTGCAGGAGCAACAATCAGCCAGAGTGGAAGAACTAGAAGCAAAGCTGGAGTCGGTACAAGACAATCTTCCTGCAGAGAAAGTCAAGCTCTACGAGACTGAAATGGAAAGTCTGCGTGGGAAACTTCAAGCGATGGAAGAGGCTAGCGCGAGAGAGGGTCAGCAACTGGAGGCTCATAGAGGCCAGATGAGGGAAGAGGTTGAGAAACTGAGGGGGCAGCTGACTGAGCGACAGAAAGCTTACAATGAGAATTTGGAGACAATGGATAAAAAAATGAAAGAGGTGAGGAGAAGGGTGGGGGCTTTAGCCTAGTTCACACCCAAAAGGACCAGAACCTTCAGTTTAGGTTCCACGTCCAAAAGTCCAGTGCTGTAGTGAAAATTTTTTAGCAGGCCCTAGTTGTTAGCTAGCACTCACGTTATAGTTCTCAAAAGCTTTTTCTTCTATGCAGTTCCTTTAGAAATATACTGTGATAAATAAAGCTTCCTTGCAGTAACTTTTTTGGGGAAATTTTGTAAATTTTTGCAGGTTTTGGACTGTTTTCAGCTGTTTGGGTATTAATATGAATGATGAATAAAAATTGAGACCGATACAAATTCCATAATCAAGAAATAAAAGAGAAAAACATAGACATAGAAATTCAATGTGAATCTAACCTCATAAAGTACTCATCCACCTGTAAACACTCCATAAAATAAATCCAACATAGATAAATACTCCTGTAGTTGATAGAATTAGAACATCACAGCTACTTCAGCTCAATTTCTAGCTCCAGAGCTAGCGATAGATCTAGGTCCAAATTGCATTGATTTGGCAATTTTTGTATAATTTAGCTAGTAACCATCTTCCATATTGAGAATGAAACCTCTACATTTAAAACCATGTAACTTCTTGGACTTGGACAAGATTTTGATAAAATCCGGATTGGCCAAACAAAGAGTCTATCATTTGCGAGAATACTTGTCTCTTGACCGGTCCTTTCCACATTGGATTGCTTAGCAAGATAACTCATCTCCCATCCTTTCCACATTAGAAATTGTAGCGAGAGTACTTATCTCTGGTAATTAAGGTGTTAGTATTATTTGTAAAAAGACAAGTTCATGTTAACTTTTTCATAGCATTAAGTAAAAAACCTCTTATCCTATATATTCATAACAAGGGTGTACATAGCATTGAACAAAATGTCAAAACCAATTTGACTTTTAAATTACCTAGATGTATTTTAAGTATATTTAATTATATCTATAATTTCATCTTTAATTTCTGGTTTTTTTTTCACATGTTTTTTCTTATAATTCAGTACTATTTAGGTATGCTTTATATATGTGTATCTTTGTCTCAGATTTTTAGTCATATCTATCACTGATTCTTTACATGGTGTTGAAAATTATGATACGTTTCTTTTTGTATGGAGCATGCCATTTTCAATTCCCCATGTAGGATGAATGAAAAATTCTTTATGCTGTATCTACCTGCTCTCTTTACATTCATTTTCTTTTTTTTTCTATATATTAAATTGTATCTTTATACATGTATATTCCTTTGTATGTCAGTATATGAACCATTGTGCAAAATAGTTTTACTGTATTAAATTAAATCTAACACTGGTTTTTAAATGCATTTATTAAACGGTGGAGCATGTCATGTTTAATTTTTCTATGTATGGTATGTAGGTATGGTTGATGTATTTTCTATTCTCTTTTTTGTGCTTCTTCCCCTCCAGTTGATGTCAGACAGGCAGCAGCTCGAGACAGAGCTCGGATTGGCTCGAAGGTCTCAAGAACTGTCTCAGGTAGAGGAGAGAGAGGCGTATACTGAGGAAATTCAGGTACAAATGACAGCTTATTTATCATTTATTTGAGAGCAATCAGAAAAAGTTTTATCTTAGGCAAAGGTACTATATGTCAATATGTACAATCTCTGAGATTTCAAGCTATGAAAAATCTTAAATCGTCTGTGACTCTCAAAATGTGTCTGAGTTAATTTTTTTATTAAACTATACATAGAAAGGAAATAAGAAATGAAATAGAAACTACTGCTGGGTCGGGATTTGTATCATTGACGTCTTGGATCATTCAATACTGTACGCAGAGGGTTCGGTTATTGTAATACTGACTTGCATCCTATTGTCTGTGCAACACCTCCACTCCTTTTAGACTCTGCACTAGCCCACAGCTCCAAAGATTTATCAAGACTGCATGCAGTACTACCTGACGTGTAAAAAAAAAATAGGCGGGCTTTTCAATTGTGAGCGAGGCGGGCGCCCAAATTACATAGCCTGCACCCCCCACCCCCGTTCTCTCTTACCATTGTGGTTTTTAATACTTATTAATGGGGCACCAAGCCACGAACTTCACCCTTTGGCCATTGGGTGAGACCGAGCAAGTGAATGTAGTGAACAGTACAGTACTCAACCTCTGCTAGAACTAGACGTTATAAGGGAACAGGCTACAGCACTAGGCCTTCCTAAAAACAACAAAGCGAAAAGAAAAGTTCATTAAGTGCATTGCAATGCACTTTACACCACAGTACACAATCCTTTGGCTTTTTTAAAGTTTGTTCTTTGTGTGTCTGGTTATTTTTTTTTTTTTTTTGTTGTTTTTTTATTATTTTTATTCAGTCCGTTTGTATTCAAAACAAAGCAAAATGTATTCATTTCTCACAAGTGAAATATCCGATAACTAGTATTGTTAAAAAATAACATTAACAAGCAGTGATATTTTTTTTTCTAAAAGTGCTCTACAAAAGAGTGACCAAACACACTTACATAGTAGATACAAAAAGTATTTATTTAACGCAAGTGAAGCATCAGATGACTAATATTGTTAAAGATAACATCAATAGTCAGGAACATTTTTTTTTTAAATGCTTTAAAAAAGAGTCAAGAAATACATAATAGATGCAAAAATTATTCATTTAACACAAGGGAGATGTCAGTACAGTACAAGAAGGGTGGAAATGTACGCATTTTTATTTAGTCGTGCAAGTTATTTAAAAAAATGATGTTGACATTTTTTGTTTCAAAAAAGATCTTCTGGCGGGTGTCATAGAGAAAACAGCAGGATTTCATAAGCATGTAGTTCACAGTGATTAGTAAAATTGTGCAAAAGCTTGTTGTATTAATTTTCTCAGGTAATTAAAAATGCTTTTGCATAAACTTACAACTGACTTACATTCTGAGAAGTCAAACTAAACAATTAGGAAAATAAATTTATCGCTATGCTAGAAGTGCGGAAGAAGCGATAAAAATGCCATCTAGACAAAGCAAGCTAAGCTAAGTAAAATGCCTCCAATCACGTTCTACATTATAGAACTAGATCTACTAGATCTAGTTCACCCATACGCTAGGGAAGCAAAGATCATACAATAACATACACCACACAACCCATTCAATCATGACAAACTCCTCAGAGGACACAAGACAAGACAGGACAAGTCTTGGCTGTCTAGACACCTCCCTCCCTCCACCCTTCCCCCAGTCTCCACACCGCTTGCCTTTCTTGCAGAATCGTATGCAGCGCCGCATGCTAGGATACTGCTAGTGGCTTACTGGCATTGGCAACGGAGACACAGAGAGAGGAGGGGGGGGGAGTATTTTCGCTTCATTAAGTTTTGAGACCCAGTCTTGATCTATATTCTTTGCCTTACATCCTATGTAAGTGTCTTGTAATTTGTATCACCTTTTAGATCGCCAACTGAGCAGTAATAGTAACTGAAAAAAAAAATGAAAAAGGCAAATATATGATTCGTGAGTTTGAATTATTTTTTTTCTTTAATTTATATGATTTTTCTTAATGGAGAAAAGGACACATTTGTATGAAAGTACATATTTTTCTCAGAGTTTGTCAAGAGATTTGGGCTCTCTCAAGCAAGAGAGGTCTGACCTGGAACAAAGGCTGGAAGCTGTCCAGAGAGACAAGGCCGCGGAGATCTCAGATCTGCTTCGCAGGCTGGACACTCAGAGTGAGGCTCTAGAACAGCTCCAGTCCCAACAGGTGGCGTTCCAGCAAACACAAGAGGCCAACCAGAATCTTGAACTGGAGTTGGAGAAGGAGAGAGGCCGGGTGATGGGTAGGTTCAGTCTTGATACTCTGACTTAAACAAAAGCGTTTTCTTCTCATAGAACAAAGTATTTTGTGAGACAGTAATTTTAGTTACCAGCACGCACAGGGATTATATTTTTATGCGCACTCCTTGTGTGTAACTAGGAGTGCGGTGTCTTTGCCTCAGTGCAATTGTTATTTTCTCGTATCATTGTATATCATCTTATGCAATTACGGTTTACCTTTTTCGTGTAGTTGTCTGCCTATCTTATGGGAATGTGTCTGGGCCAGAGAATGGCAATTTGATTTATTATATTTTAATTGAATAAAATAAATGAATTGAAATTGAACTGTGCGTCCTGAGTAATTTTAGTTTTTTGTGAAGGTAATCAAGTACAAGTCACTTACACAACTTTTAAGTCAGAAACCTTTAAATAAAAAAATTCTCTCTATAAATAATCATTTGTATTTGTTTTTAAACAAAATTTCTCAGCATATAGAAAAACGAGTCATAATTTTTCTGATCCTTTAAAGAGCATTGAATAGACTTTCAGAGAATGGTAATAACACAATATGCCGAAAATCTGACTGTTGCCAGATGTATCTTGGTCGCCTCACAAAATTATATATTTTCTCTCTGTAAAAAGAATTTTGTGAGGCAACCAGCATAAAACAGGCATGTCTCTTTGTCTAGTTTTGAGATACAGCCCTTTAAATAAATATTACAATTTGCTTAATTTTGTCAAAATCTGACTTACTTTTTGCGGTATAATTTTTTAAAAGTTTAAGATGGCTGCTGTTGCCATAGCAACCCTTGGATGTATGTATCAACCAGATACATTTTTCTTATCAGCAACAACTCACAGGCATATCAGCATACCAATATTGGTGCTTAAAAGTAATCAAGAAACAGTGTTGGTCTTTACTGGTGCTCCTCCCTTAAACCATCTCATTTGCAGTGATGAAGTATTATCTTATCCGATAATGATTGCTTCTGGCCAGGTCTGAGCCAAATGACGTCCGAGCTGAAGGGTCACAGTCACCAACTGGAGACGGCGCTGGCCCAGAGAGAGTCGGCCCTCGAGGAACTGCGGCAATCCGTGGAGGAATCTCATTCAGGCCTGAAACAGCGTGATCAGGCCTTCCTTCAGAGAATAGCTGAACTAGAGGCAGCGGTAGAGAAGGAGGTTGCCGTTCAAAAGGATCTGCGGAAACAGGTTTGTCCCAAAAAAATGAAGAATTTGGTGGCAGAAAATGTTATAAGCCATTTTCAAAAAGCTGGAAGAAAGACAAAACCCTTTGTAGTTATAACTCAGGGTGTTGATTGCTACACCTTCAATATGACCATTTACAAGAAAAATGGTACCTTTAACTGAGAGAGTATATGAAAGAAAGGTGTTTTCACATGAAAATATTGACCAGAAATGGATATATGGCGTTTTGACACGCAACCCTTCGTATGTGCCTGCTTAGGGGGGAAGCAAGAGTTTGTAGCTGAACTAGTATTGCTTTGAATCAAGGCTGACTCTTTGAATAAATAAATAAATATGTTTAGAATTCTCCACCGCTGAAGGCAGTCTCATGACTTTACATATTTACCCCAGCAGGCCTATACACATCAAAGCCAATTCAAATCATATTTCAGAGCATTACAGTACGGCAACCTGTTAGGCCCTCAAATATTAACATTCCACAAATTTCAAGCCCTGCCTTTAGCCATTTTACAGGTGGATGAACTGGGGAAAGTTAGGGTAAATTGTTTTCCCAAGGCAATAGCAACATAACATGGTTGGGAATCAAATCCACAACCTCCAGATCTCAAGTCGACACGCTAACCACTCTTTTTTAGCTGCAACTGTGAAATATGAGTGGTGCCTGTGTAAATTAGAACACAAATTTCCAGTATGCAACATTTTTAGACTCAAAGCACCAAAACATAAGAGACTAAAAAAGTGCTATGGTCTTTGTTACTATATCACTATAACTGCTACGCATAGTCCAGGCCTTGTTGACAAAAAGCTCAAAGCACTTGATGACAAATCTTCAATGTTACTATAGCAATTGCAATATTTATGACGTTTATTATTGCCTTGACAAATATCTCAACCCCACTCTATGTGAGTTGCATGTTGGAAATTTTAATGCTGGACAACACCTTTTAAAAGTATATCTACATCTCCGATTCTCTAAATTTTAAATAATAAGAAGCTGCAATATCTTTTTAAAAAATTTTTATAACATCAAGTAATTTTTTACATTAAAATGCTGAGAAAATTGCATTGTTCAAAATATCTTCACTTCATAATGTGAAAATTGTGGACTGTTTGCAAGAGACAAATAAACTTGAACCAACAGTGTTTATGTTTTTGCAAGCCCATTTTATAGACATCCTTGCTGATCTTCACCAAGTTATAGAAATTATCTATCATCTTAATTTAATTCTAAAAAAAAAAAGCCATCTTTTATTTAGTTTAGGGTTGGATTTTTATCTCTAAGTTGAACAATTTTCCCCTTTGTATTCTTATTATCTCCAACTATCTGCTATAATTGAATCTTTGTCACCAATCTCATATGTATCATCCATTTAGTGGTATACTCAATTCAAATTTTCCTTGTTGATTAACAATGTCGATCTCATTTTATTTTATCTTATTCTTACCCAGATGGGCACAAAGATAATGGAAAACAAACGCCTGAAGAAGCAGTGTGACGGTGCCGCTACAGAGTTGGAGCAGTTGCGGCAGGATCTGACCCACAGTCAGCAAACAGCATCCCAGGCAATAGCCGACCTGGATCAGCTCCAGCAGCTGCACCTGCAGGTCAAAGGTCGTGATGAGGAAGAATCTCAGCGCCGGCGAGAGCTGGAGGCCCAGGTTGAGGCTGTGACCGGCCGTTTGGAAGAAAGTCTGGCAAAGGAACCGTTGCTACTGGAGCAGATACAGGCAAGAGATAGGTGTTAATTAGCAGGTTGATTCCATGCAACAAATATACATGAATACCTGTTGGCACTGGGTTGAAAAAATAATCATAAATGGAGTCCAATACGCCTTTCACATTAAACTGATCCAGTTTAATTTCATTAGCATTCCAATCTTAGATACATCTCCTCATAAATATAAGTGGTGAGTTTGAGAAATCTTGCATTATAATAAAGGTTGTTGTTTTCAGAAATGGTGGTAATTCATGGCAAAACTTTGACTACCAAGGTAGCGCATTGAGGTACAAATATGTCAAGACCTATCTCTTGTCCTGGGGCATAGGTCACCATCGACCTCCTTCTTGAGCTTTTCTCTATCAGAGTCTAGTCTCTTTAGCTAGTCTCTTTAGCTTCTGTAGCTTACCAAGGGTATGTCCTATCTAGCTTCATTTTCTGTGCACAATGTCATCTATCGCTCCTTATTGATTGGTTCACCGTCATTGTTTTCTCTGTAACAGCTAAGATTTTTCTACAGTGAGGGAGTGTTAGCCTCACACTTAACTCTTGAACCTGGAGGAATGGCCATACCCTTGACAGCCTACTAGTAAATGTTCAATGGCAGTGCATGTCTTTGCACCCTAACATATGAGGGTTGTAAGATGGGATCAGATTAAATCATTGAAGGAGCACTATATGAGCTTAGGCATTTAAAAAATGTTTCTCTGGGTTTCTATTTTTAAGAATTTTTTTTTAGCTGTAGACACTTGACATCTTGTGTGACAAAAATAATCCAGAAAGTGGTCTGGGAACAATATCTCTGCCCACTGTCTATTATTTTCTCTGTGTGTCTGTCTGTCTCTCTCAACTCTTTCAAGTTCTACTTTTCTCTTCCACTCTCTTCCCTTTTCACTCTGTCGCACTCTATGCCCTCACTCACTCTCTTCATCCCTCTGTGTCTGCCTGTGTCCAGAGTCTGGAGTGGCAGTACGGCCAGGTGTGTCGGGAACTGGAGGCAGCCAAGGAACAGTTTAACCAGGTGGAGGAACGAGCTCAGGTTGAGGCGCAGGCTGCCCAGGCCTCGCTACAGGTCAGTCCATTGTAAAATCAGAAAGATATTCCCAAAGCCAGTATGCATACTCCCTTATGAGCTGAGTTTGGAGAATATTTTTTTTCAGATTTAGTTCAAACTTTTACTTTTCTGTTAAAATAAAAGTAGTTTAACCTTGGCATAAAAAAAATACACAAAGGCATGAAATTTTATTAAATTTGTCCAAAATGGCTGGTCTTTTCAGAATTTATCAATCATATGGTTGAGATGTATGATTATGTCTTTTTAAACTGATAGGTCTATTACAATGCAGAAAAATAAAATATCATTTACATCTGCAAGAACTGAAGTTTTTAAGCATTTGTTTTATGACCCAATCAGAGATAGTTAAAGTGTAATTATAAGATTTAATTACAGGTCTATCTTTCACAGGCTATTTCTAATTTCACTTTCTAAAAGTAATAGACAAAGACTATCGGTAAAAAATTTTAGCTTTTAATGTATTTCAATTGTATTTAAAAGTAAAGTCCTTATAACTTGAACGTGGGTTACTTGAATATTTGCTTAACTCAAGCTGTACCTCAAATTTCAGTTTTATTATTCTTTTGTTGTTCATACTTGTAATTCAATATTTGAATAATTGGCAACTAAATTTTTCCGAAATATTACGTAGCTTATAAATATCCAAACAGGACTGTATTTACTTTGTTATGGAGCCTTGGTTTTTAAATCTCTGAAATTTATCTTTTATAGTAGAGCTCACAACATTCTCCATCATGACCAGGACAAGCAATCGGAGATCGATAGCCTGCAGGCAGAGCTGGCCGCCCTGCGCCAGGAGAAGATGCACCAGAGGTCACAGGTCAATGAGCTCCGCGGCACACTTCAGGCCTCCGTCCAGCATCATAAGGTCTCCTGAACATCTTCCCTTTTACTCTCTTTTGCTTTTCATTTTTCATTGTTTTTTTTAGAGAAAATTTTAATACGACAAAGATAAATTTGAGCCTACCATTCTAAAGTATGAGGAACGAATGAGAGGTTTTGAATATTGAAAAGAAAAAAGTGAATTTTTTAAAATTTAGAGATTTTATGCAAAACTGCTAACTTTTACCCGTATTTTAGTTCAGCGAGAGATGTCACTTTTTTTTAAGTGGACATATCTTGAAAGGGGCTTTAGCCTGAGATAGAAATTTAAGACAAAGAAGAAAAAAAAATCTAGTTCTTTTTACCTTTTTCTCAAATTTTTTAGAAAGGGGTTTGACATGTTTTGCCCTGAAAGCTTTCATAATATACTTTTCAAATGTTTGGAAAACATAATTATCCTGAGCTTTTCTATATACCATATTCGAAATTTCCTTTTTAAGCAACAAAAAAATAGTTGTTGTAACTAGGCAGATTAATTGTCAAAGGGCTCTACCTTTTATCTCAGTGCCTTGTACCTGATTTGGCCCGTTGCCTTATAAATGTATAATTTACCTTTATATTTTAGCTATTATCTTTGAATAAAGCATAGAAAGGCAGTTGATGATCATTTTTTGCTCAAAGTCTTCTTGAGTCTCGTATCTTGAGGAACAAAGTCTAGTTTACAAAATACGACTTTTTGTAACATTACTTTCAATTATTAGCATGGAATCCAGTGGAGTCCATAACATGCAGTTCTGAGGAATGGAAAAATCATTTTGGTTCAACCATAGTCATTTAAATATCAGAAAAAAAAACTGTTTTGTGCAACTTTGACTAAATTGCATGAAATCTTGCTTTTCTATTATTTTTTTGCCTTTGCATTCATAAATCAACTAGCTTATGATCTTTTGTTGTTCTACAGTTGACCAAACGCCTCAATTCTGCTGAATCTAACGACGTTGGAGTCCAGGCCGACACTGGCAGAAAGGTGGTTATCCCACCTTTGCCCTTTGACCTGGCTGCAGTAGAACAGTTGCTGCGGGATACAAGGGTCAAGCCCCTGGAGAGCAGGTCGGCTATGTCGTTTTTTATTTTTGTTACAGCAACTGTCATTTGTTGTCTTGTTGCTGCAGTGGAAACTTCAATACAAATTTTTTTTATGAATGAAGAAAAACATCAAATTGGCAGAGGATTTGAATTATGTAAATGGAGTCAGGTTAATTTTACTCTGACAACTTTTTGCGTACAACTAGCAACAGCATCTTTGTCTCTTGTACCAGTTCCTTGCATAAATGCACAAACTATTTCAATCTTTACCACACAAACTGACAAACCTATCGGCTGTTATTCATGTTTCCTAGTTAACCTTTCTATGTCTAATATATTGCGACTGCTTTTAATGCTATTGGCTTTAATCCATTTATTAGTAGAACTTTTTTGTCAAGTTCATCAAGATTTTTTTCCGATTCATTACTCATGCCTCTTAGTGCAAATTCACCTTGTAGCCATATCTTCACTGCGCTAGCAAAGTGACATTACTCATTTTTATGGTTTTGAAATAATGGTCCTTGTGACATAAATGGTGTAACTAAAACCCTGAGATATGTTATATCCATTTTTCGCATTTGGAAAAAATGGCTTCTCACATTTATAGGGCTCTGATCTAACAAACACAGCAGTATGCGTGTATCAAATTGGTACATTTCTGAGATATACCATTTTTTAGCTCAGTGTTGATTCATAGTGAATGCCATGAAATCTTCATTATAACTCATGTCTTCTCCCCTCTCTATAATATCACGCAGGCCCCTGGACCAACTGTCTGACTGCCTGAGCTCACTGCGTGCCGAGATCACAGGCCTTCAGAAACAGATGGATCTGCACACTTCAGCCGTCAATTCCTCCACCCAATCATGGAAGTGAGTTCTAAAACTGTGAAGGCCTACAGCACATGAGTAGGCTGACTTTGTGATGATCTGAGACTCAGTGAGAGCTGTGGGGAGTTTGGTCACGACCAGTCCAAAATGTAGAAGATAATAAACAACTTAAATGTATAGATCTAGTGGTAGTTTTAGCTCGACATTCTGACACAATCTACACTAAAATTAAAACTCAGCTGCATAGTGGTTGAAGGTGTCAACCTTATGTGTAAAAAACAGTTTAAGAACCAAATGGAATTCCAATCTACCCCCTGTTGGTTGGTTGGTTGTTTGAATTTTAACGTCTCTTTTCAACTACAAGGTTATATCAGAGATGGCGCTTGTGACAATTGAAAGCGTGCTGCCACACTGTGATGTACGGAGCGCTGCATACACCACAACCAGTCACATTATCCTGACACAGGGCCGACCAGACTTCGCACTAAATCCATAATGCCAGACACCAGGCGGTTCAGCTTCTTATATCAATTTTAAAGTCTTTGGTTTGACTCGGCCGATGATTGAATCCGTACCTCCCGATCTCTGAGCAAGTGTCTTTACCACTAGGCAACAGAGCCGGTATCTACTCTCTGACCTGCATTGTACACATTGCCTTGTCAGGGAGAAATCCTTCCAGTAGAGTGCTAAAGATCTTGTTAGACTTTGGACAATCATACTGTTTTACTTTGGACAATCATACTGTTTTTATGTGTATATTCTTATATCTAGCATTGTGAAAAAAATAGAATCAGGTGAATAATTATGATTGTGTTGTTCTCTTAATTTTTAACTTAGCAATTAAAGCTTATAACAAATTGTAAAAACTGAAATTAGCCAGCGCGAATCACAACATTAATATTAATGCCTGGTTTACCATTGTTTTTACATTAATATCAATGCCTGGTTTACCATTGTTTTTACATTAATATTAATGCCTGGTTTACCATTGTTGTTAATGCCTGGTTTACCATTGTTTTTACATTAATATTAATGTCTGGTTTACCATTGTTTTTACATTAATATTAATGCCTGGTTTACCATTGTTTTTACATTAATGTTAAATTCTGGTTTACCATTGTTTTTACATTAATATCAATGCCTGGTTTACCATTGTTTTTACATTAATGTTAATGCCTGGTTTACCATTGTTTTTAACCAGGACAGCACAGAGTGGTGTCAACGACTTGAACGAGGTGATGAAGACAATTGCAAACACAATCATCGCGGCCAACAGCACCCACACCATGACTGTGGCAGCAGCAGCTGATAGGGAACAGACAGACATCTTCAATGTCTAGAGCTATACTAGAATTGATGGGTATTCCAATTTCACCAATCTCACTGTCATCTTCCAGGGGTGTTTGAGTCTCATGATTATCTAACTAGATAGCTTCATGCGGGATCTGAATTTTTGAACAATCATCCTAAGAGAATTTGATGTGTTCCTCCCTTCTCTTGACTTACTTGACTTATTCCTCTTGATTTCTTGAGGAATGGAAGGCAGCCCCCACCGAGTGGAGGCAGTATCTACAGCAGAAGAAAAAAAACAGGATATCCATTGATGTAAGGTTAAGAAAGCTCTTAAAATGCACGGTGATTTGAGAAGTTTTGCAAAGCTGGTTGAGGCTGATTTGGCCAGGAGAAGCTTTCATAAGGAATGTGTGTTGCTTCAAATGGCCTATATGAATGGAGCTAAGTGAAATCTCCAAAAGCTGCTAAGTGATTAGGATTCAGGAATATCACATCTCTAAAAATGAGATTAACCACATGCCCTCAGCCCTGGATGATATATAGACGCTGCTATACTTCAGAAAGGCTAGTAACATTGAATGATGTGCCTCAGGCTTAGGTCAACAGTAAGTCCACCCAGAACAATTAAGAGGCAGTATATTATGTTGAAAACCATATGGAAGATACTGCCTTTCCATTGTATTTGGCAGAAAGTGGTGTCTCTAGTTTAACGAATGTGCTCTGGTTCTTAGTTTGTTGACCTAAACAAGCAACAAAAATATGGTGTTGAAATAAAGTGTAACTTAATAGAAAGCAGAGGAGAAAGTGTGTACAAGTCTGACAAGAGCTTTAGGGTATAGACACAAGTACATTATCTGGAGGATCTTTGAGAGCCTTTTGAATAATATTTTGATATCTTCATTATTCATTACGAGTTTTTACGCTTGAAAGTTGGGGGGACCAATGCGTCTCATTTTTTTTCTAAAGATAACGTAGGGAAAGTTATATAGAAAGATTTCCTTTCTAAATCTTTAAACTGTTAGTCTTTGAGTGTTAGTTTTTAGTTTTAAACCGTTTTGGTTAAATAAATATGATCATTTAATGCAAAAGATAGATTAGTTGTCAGCAAGAGAAGTTTATTCATTTTGTTAGATTTTTGCACATTTGTTGATTGTTGTGCCTTTCATGGAGTCCTATTGTTTTTCAGTGGAGTTGACAAAATAGACGTCGATGGGAGTGTGATTTTATCTTGGTTACATGTGGGAAATATTTTTGCTCAATTTTGCACAAGTTCGTGATGACTGAGTTTCATTTTTGTTTTACTATTTTTATTTTGTGGATGAGGTCATTGTAATGGTTCTGATCATTTATTTATAACCCTACACTGTATTTTATAATCATTCTTTATCATTCATCAGGACATTTTTGTTTTATCCTGTTTTATTAGTTTATTTAAAAACATGTAGAACTTTGATTTATTTGTCTTCAAAAGAATCAAGATCACTTGAACATTACAATGTTGACACTCATTCATTACTGCACTAAAAACAATCACTCTTTGAATTTAAAAATAGTAGCAAAAAGAAGACTTGAAAGTTGTTTTTTTTTAGGAATTCAATTTTTCAACATTGTATTGTTATGAAAGACCGGGAGGCATTTGTTTTCTGAGTTACGTAGAGTTGTTTACATGATTTGATGTGACTTTATGAAGTGCTAAGCTTGTGATATGGATTTAGCTGCATGCAAGTTGGTTTTGTTTTCACTTATGAAACCATATTGGAAAAATAAAAGAGATACAAGAAAATTTTACCGGAGAGCAGAAATCGAGTCTTGCCAAATTCAATATAAATATTGTTAGTGTTTTGTGTTTCACAATCTATTTTAGTAAATATGACACAGATTTTAGCATTTTAATGTATTCATGTCATAAAAGCAGCTGATCAAAGGGTCATAGATTTTACTATTGTGTTCTTGTACAAAAGTAATCTCATTCTGCATGAAACTACTTACTGGTAATTGTATATGTAGACTACATAGGTGTCTTCATACATAAAATTTAAAACAGCATGTTGTGTAAAGTCCATATGATTTCATTTAATTGTTTTTGTTATTAGATAGCAGTCACATGTGGGGTAGTGGTCTAGTAGTAGAAACTCAGTTTTCAGACCAGCAGGTGTGGGATTCGAGCCCTGTCTCACAGCAGGTTGGCATTTATTCTTTGCAAAAGGCTCTTTATACATATCTCCACGCTTCACTCTGTGATAAATGAGTGTCCCCCTACCCTGTTAAAGGCACTGGAAAATCTTGTCGGTATGCTTGAGTGAATTGCATTTACTGCTGCTCCTCTGTGAGTTGAGAAGGTAACTTGGGCAACTTTGTTGCGGATAAATACTGGTACTCTATGACATGGTTCATAGAAATCGGGAATACATTCTTGATTGTTTGCTTGAAAATTACTTGCATTCCGATAGTAAATATCAATGGCAGACACATCAAACCTCTGATTTTCATATTGATAAAGAAGGCACATCAGAGGTTTGATGTGCATGCCATCGATAAATAACTCTTTAATATCCCCTTTGGTGCTACATATAGGCCAGACATGGCAGAGTTTGGGAAGGGAACAGTGGAGACAGTTGTCAACAACTGAATAGAGTGGAGAAGGCTACCATACATGTATACCAAAACATGTTTTAGATCATTGCTATTATTTTTTTCTCATTTCTGACCATCACAATTGAAGCATTGGGTATAGAATCAATATCATATTGAAAATACTGCCCTTCCACAGCAGATTTCGAAAGGATCACCTAAATCTATGAGATATAATGTATTAATACTATGTTTTTTAATCTCCATTTTTATAATCAAGTCTTCTTTTGATTTATATTTATTTTGAGCATCTGTATAAATTGTTATTTTTACTTGTTTATGAGTTAGAAGATCTTGTTACTGAAAGAGGCAGTAATTTCCTTGGAGTATTTATTTACAGTTCATTCTAGAGAGTTATTGCATAACATGAACAAGTGCAACATAAGCACAGAGAGTTTTTTTTTTCCTGTTTTGGTAAGCCGTCTATCTTTGAGTTAGAATAATCAGCAGCTTCATTGCCATTTTGAAGTTTCAATCAGTAATGTTACTCAGATCAACTCCTGTTAATGTGCCAACTCCTAGTTATGTATATATTGTACATCGTATTAGTGATATATTAAGCATAAGGTTAGATGTTTAAAACAGCTTGATTGTTATGCACTCTTTCATCATATAAAATAAATAGGCCTATCCAGCCAGATTTGGCCTATATGATGAGGCATCAAACCAACCTATGGCAAATGATGAATGGAAAATGATATGCAATGATTTATTTATTGTTTCAAGGTTTCAAAGAAAAATATTTTGTTTTGTAAATCTAAAAACTTAAAAAACAAAGAAAACTTATAAATTACATTTTAAGCACCTGGGAAAACATCTTGTAGACATCAGTGAAAAGTTATTCAACATAACCTTACATTGATGCAAACATGCTGGGACTTCCAGCAAATTGCGGGTTCAAGCTACTATGCTGTCATAGTATATTTCCAAGTTTTGTCCTGCCTTGCCAAGACTTGTTTGCCTGGTGTGTTAAACAAATGACCCGACATGGCCTTAAGCATTAGACTCTCAAATCTTACAGTGTGTCACTAAGATCGGAATCTGGAGAAGGAAAACATTCTCAATGAAAAATTTCTTTACGCTGTCCTTTTTTGAAAAAATATATATCTAGTGATATCACAAAATGAGTTAAGTTGTGAACATTTGACATTTAGGTGTATATGCCTCCTAAAAACCATCTAAAAAGCTCTTATGAAACTGAAAAAGCATTTTGTATGTCTTGACTAACACCAGAGCATTTGCAGTTGGCAGACTGGCAGTTTGTGACATTCATGCTATCCTCAAGAAAATTCATAGAATCTTGTCTGAAGATTTCACATCACTGAGGATTTCTAAAGATCAAGAATTGGTCCTCTAGTTTAATTTTCTCATTTCCAGTCATCATTTCAATGATTTTCATGGGTGTCGATGATAAAATACATAAACGGGAATTGTAAAAGCAGACTTACAACAAGAAAAAAATACAATCGTGATTTATACATAAAAACATTCCAGCTTCATTATACTGCCTTCTTCGGTTACAAAACGATCAAATCTCTATTTTATTATGTTTTGTAACTGAAGAAGGCAGTACAATGAAGCTGAAACGTTTTCATGTAGGCTATAAATCAAGATTGATTCACAGAGTCATAGGATGTAAGTCTGCTATTTTATTACCTTCTATTTAGATCTTACAGATTTACAAGCATCCTTTTTGGATCCCCATATTCTTTGGAGGTATACTCCAAGTGTTTTACCTTTGAAATTAAAATACATAAACAACTCACAACCTTGGTACAAACATATTATTTCATGCCAAGAAAAAATGAGTAAATTTGTTGCCTTTTGTTAGAAAAAGTCATTTGTTTCACTTTGAACATCTGCAAAACTGGACTCACTTTTTGGTGATACCACTTTTATATTTGTGATAGTTAAAAGCACTTGATTTTGCTTCACTTTAAACAAATCCTTTTGGTCCAATGTGGATGTTAATATGTGCCCAGATTTCAATGAAAATTTGCATTTCGACTTTTAGATATGTATATTGTTTTACAAATCAAACATTAAGATTAGGTCATGGGAAAAGATACTGTAGTTCATTCATTTGATATTTTACTGTTTAATAACTTATCATGATTTGCAAATTGGTTGCAGTATTTATATTCTTGTGCCTGATTTTTACTTAAAATTTATTATTTCATTTCTCTCATCTAATGTTGTGCAAAAAGTTGAGCAATTTGTTACAACTCTACAAAAAAGCACCCAAATTGCCATTCTACTTTGATTAAAGGCTTTGATGATCAGAGAACTTTTTGGTGGAGTAATTATAATAAGAATTGAGAATTTAGTGAAATTCAAACAACTTTATGCCTGACCAATCAAACTAAAACATTTGTACAAGATAATGATGTCCTGGTTTATGCTTTTGGATGATTATGGATCAGGTTAACTCAATTTTCACAAAGTCAGGAAAAATACAATTAAAAGATATCAATAAGAAAAGATTTAAAGACCATGCCAAAATATTGTCTAGTGCCACTTCCAGCCTATGTCTCACAGGTTTGAGGTGGCATATGACAAAATCCACTACAAAGTTTCAGTTTATTTCAAGAAAAATTACCATATGTAGAAAATTACCATCAGTACAGCTCGACTCGTAGTGAGAATGCTGCACATTGAGTCGTGTGAACCTCTGAGCTTTTGCTGTGAAGTACCATTGATAATTTTTTTCCTAATCTCTAGTCTTGAGCACTCTGTAAGCATGTTCATTTTATTCAGCTTAACCTTCAGATCTGTGATCTTGTTTTTGTTTTGTGAAAATGCATCACTATCAGAGCAGAAGTATTTCACTTGCAGGAACTTGTAATGCAAAGTGGTATTTTTTTTTTTACTGATGCAATAAGTATGTAAAGAGACAAATTTGACACAATTCCGCATATCTGTCATATTATTATTGTGTTGATGTTTTTAAGTGACTCTAAAATTTTATAAAAGTTATAAAATTTTATGACTGTAGCAAGACTCGTAGATCACAGAATGCCTTAAGGTTGTAAGCGAGTCAATAAGTTCATTTCATCATAAAATAAGGATTTTCAGATTTTAACCTTTTCTACAGCTTCTAATATTAGCTCAAGATACCTGAAGGGTTTTCGGACGAATCTGAAGTGTATTTAGCCCAAAATTCACGTTCCAGCATGCTAAATTTCTCTTTTTTAGCCAATTTTTTCCTTTGCAATTTTCTCAACATAGTTTTTCCAAGATCATTTTCTGAACAATTCCATTAACCTTCGGCCTAGAGTCTTGACAAGTGGCACATTTAGTTTTTACAAATAGCTGGCCGTTGATTTTCTTTGTATTTGGATTTTTTTTTATTTTTACAAATCTTTTTCTCCACCAATCTGTGGATTTTTCAAAAAAAATCAAAACAGAATATAAAACAACTTTAAGGCCTCTAATAAGGATCTTCTATAACCATCTGTTTATGAGAACATGTTTGTGAACTAAGACAAGTAAAAGACTTTAAAAAAATAAGTTAGTTTTAAAATGTTTAAGAAAATAAAAGTGTATACACAATTTTACATTTTTTCCAAGATGGGGACTGTAATGAAAGAATTTTTTAATTTGATGTTGATTTTTGGCACCTGGTCCATGTTTGTACAGCTGAATTTAGACTTACAGGGCAATAGTTTCAAAATTCATTGTTTTTTTTATCGTTCCCTCTCAATGTGTATGTACTTGATTGAAAATGTCTTCGAAAACACTAATCCTAACAAAAACCATGTTGGGTTGAGAATGTCTTATCCATCACTTTGTTATGCAGACATCAAATGATTTTGATGTTTTAATTCATTGATACTCTTTTACGTTATTTGTTTTTAACAGTTCGGAGATCTAAGGTACATATGGGCCACAAATAAATGTTAACATATATATATATTTAAAAAAAACCATAAGGGATTTAGTTTAATCATGAGTTTGCTGCTGATGTAAACTAAGAAAATCCCATAATAATTACAGTCAATGTAACTTTGGAACTTAAAAAACCAACCAAAAGCATGAATTTATGTTGGTTCCAGTATTAAGTTAAAAATTGTATTTGCCGTAGTGTATAGTGATTGCATGCTACTGCTAGTTCAGAAGATTAAATTACTACAAACTTCATATAAGCCAAAAAGTAAGGGAAAACAAAACGGAG
>BMAT01013304.1:184610-195927 GCA_019649035.1 Elysia marginata | reverse complement strand
GCATGCAGTTTAACGTCATACTCAGGCCTAAGATAGAAAACAGAGTTCTTGCACTCCTAGATCGACTGTCTGCCAAGACCTATGACCTATATCTACCCAAGTTTGAAATCAGGGTTTTCTTTCTCCTTGATAGATTGTCTGAAGAATCTGTGCGAGCTCAATCTGGCCCGGTTTGGAATGAGAGTACTCCCTCTGCTAGATAAGTGTGTCGACCTAACGATTAAGTGAGCTCTGTTTGCTATCCCAGGTTGTGGTCAGAGATTTCCTTCTTTTAAGCTACGTTGGTTCACGGCACGTTTTTCCGTTTTATACGGCATCCCCTTCTACAAAGGCTCTGGATCCACCACCTGGTGGACACACCACAGCGCGCTATAGTCTCAGCTCGCGCTAATATGAACACATGGGGCTGACAAGATAGGTTCAACTTTACACACCTTAAAATTGGAAGGCGGAAGAACAAAAACAACATTTTCGTTCGCCTCTCAGCTTTGTTTAAATATTGCATCAAAAGTAGAATCTCGATCCGATATAGACCCATGATTTAGATTAAGTGTCTGAAAAATTAATAGGACTTTGATCTCGACATAGAAAGTAACGTAAATCTAGATAATCTAGATTAAGATCGAAATCTCAAAGACATCTCGATCTAGAGTTTAGATTAGGCCTAGATCTAGCCAATGTTTGGGGAGTCATTTTCTGTTGCATTCTAAGCTCTGCGTGTCAACTTTTCTCCCACTTTAAGGTGAAGGCATTTTTTCAGGCTAGTTGGGGGATTTCAAGGTCGAGATCTTGTCCTACCTTATCTTTATTAGTTTCTAGATAAAAGTCATATTTACCGACACTTAATCTTGATTCTAGATCCAGAATGTCTAACCTACAACCTACGAAGAAGTTGGCGAGCGGGTGAGACTATAATTTAATTGTGTGTCTCCTTCTACCTTCAATTTTTTGTAGTGTGTAAAACTTGATTCATCTTTTCTGGACTATTTGATCACTGTTTGTATTCCATCAGGTCTCAAGTTGTCCCTCAATAAAGACTTTCCAGAGATATTAGGAGCCAGGTCTCCATGTGGTGTGTTGACTTGCTCCGAGAAGACAGTCAAACGAGAAGAGAAAAATTTGACGAATCAAAGCCTATCTTTCAAGAACATCCTCGCGATGGAAATCTCCAAGAGCGATATCCCCAGCTCTAATTCCAACCATGAACACAGCGTCCTTGTCGGGTTTATATCCACTGGACACCCTATAGCCAATGTGGTATCAGATGACATAAAGATCAGTGGATCTGTAGACAACAATCGAGCCAAGATGCGAGTGGAGTTTTTCAATCAAGAAGATTGCCGATCTGAGTTCCTTTGTAAAATTCAGGGGCTGGACACTCAAGGCAAGAAACTCACCAGCGCAATGAAACTAAAGCAATCGCCTGAGCGGACCAGAGGAAACGATATTAATTTGCAAGCCGGTATTTTATCACCCTCCGTTTCGTTACAAATTCTCTCAATTGCGCAGCAGCTGGACACGAAGTTAGCAATAGTAGCTAAGTCTTCAGAATTCTGGGAAAACAAGCTTAACTCGCTCCACGTTGATCTGACGGCTAAGATGGTTTCTTTAGAGGGAAAAGTTGACGATAAGCTTGGCCAGATGCAGAGAGAATTCAGAGCCGCTGAGGAATCTCAACAAATAGCTTCCCTAGAACGCCGAATGGAAGATAAACTTTCTTCATTAGAACATAGGCTTATGAATGAGATGGTTTCCACAAATATTGATGAGCAAAGTCCTTCTGGTGTGGATGCTCACAGTGAACTGATTAGTATTGGTGAAGAAGTCAAAAGAGACATAATGGTTAGCCTGAGCAACATCTTCCAAGAACAGCAAGAACTTCTAGCTAATATTTCTCTCAGCTCTGAGAGTCTCGGTCTGACTATGAGTGAATCAATCTCTACTCTTTTCTCCTCTGTAGACAGCAGGCTGGGACAACTGCAGACTGATGGATTGAGCATAGAAGCGCTCGCTCAAAACATGTCGGAAGCGATACGCTTGGCATCGATATCCGCCATAGATGGTTCGACTTCTAGTCTGTTCAATGAAACCCTTTCGTCTCAGAGAGAACTGCTCGGCACATTTAAAAGCCTTAATGCAAAATTAAGAGCTAGCGAAGAGAAGAAATTTGATTTAAAGGATCAATTTGAAGCAGCAATGAAAGATGTCCTTGCACCAAGAACATGTCATAAAGGGATGGTCATTGTTTTACCAGGGAACTCGTTTCCTTACTATGTGATCCAGCCCAGCAATCAGAGCGGATTTGACTTCCCGTACCTGTGTGACGTGTACACCGATGGTGGCGGTTGGATAGTGTTCCAGCGCCGTACTACAGGGAACACAGACTTCCAACGGCCATGGGGCGACTACAAGCGAGGATTCGGTCTGTTGTATGATGACTTCTGGATGGGCAATGACCGTCTCCACGACATCACCAGCACTGGAAAGTTCGAGCTAAGGGTAGAGCTCAGATACAATGACAAACTGGCCTATGCGTTATACGACTCCTTCTCTGTGGAGGACGAGGCGAAAAACTATCGCCTGACGTTGGGAGCCTACAGCGGAAACGCCGGAGATTCGCTAGAATTTCACAACGGACAAGCGTTTAGCACCGCCGACAGGGACAACGACAGTCACCGCAGTGTGCACTGCGCCAAGTTACACAACGGAGGGTGGTGGTTCAACCGTTGTGACCACTCTAATCTCAACGGTTTGTGGCAGGCCGGAAATGACGCAGGCGTCGAGTGGACAGAGTTTGCTGGTCCCGCATCCGTGACCACTTCGGAGATGAAAATTCGCCGAGTTTACTAAATGTCACCGATGATTTATTTAGAGTAATAATATTTATTGATGACTGAGTTTTATCTTCAAACATCATCTTTATCCGTCAATTCTAGAGAACTATCTTTTAACAAAATTTAATGCCAGGCCTTTCCATAGCTTGTATAATATTTATAGGCCTGTTGGTTTACGGAAAAAAATAGCCTAAGCGCCACAGACTGTAAAAAACCTTGAAAACGAGTACATGAAAAAAAAATAACGAAAGTACTCAAACAGTCGAACAAAGAGATAGCCATTACATTTAAAAAAAACCTTTAACTTTGAACCACAGTTTGAAGAATACTATAGATATCAGATCTGCAATAGAGCACAATAAAAACAACAATGCCATAACCTTTACATATACATAGGGCTCGTAATAAAAGTTATTCAATTATGAAGAACTAACTTTAACAAGGTCAGGCCCCTCTTGTTGTTATTTCTATTGTACATAACTATTTTCAGGAATGCATAGCGTACACTCCCCTTTCTCTATCACTCATATTAAAACGCATATGGGAGGGTATTGTGGCATGAATTTTCTTTCTGTAAACTACATTGTATAACATTTGACCTAAATAAAAACCGTTTCCACGTGAAGACAACCAAATATAAAAAAACATTTCGTGGATTTTACATTATTTTCAATAAATTGATTGGCTGGGTAGGTGAGTGTTTTTTGTGCGCGAGTTTTGTTGGTTGATTGTTATTTTGTTGCTGCTGTTTTTATGATTGTTTAGGTTTTTTTGAATATTAATAATCTATGTTAAAGCATTTTCATTTAACTTCGAAACATTTTATTTAGAATAGTTAGGCTAAGCGCAGAAAGTGAATCACATGAGGGGAGCATTCGGTACAATAATCGAAATTGAGAATAAAAAATTTACCAAGCACCGAATAGTCCAGACGAGCCTGATGACGTATATTAATAATATTTTTTGCCTAACAATAGGAAATTTTCTCCCATAGATTAAATCAAAAGAAATTTTAATACCTTTCTAGATAATTTGGATAATTTCATGATTTTTTTACTTCTGAAAGCTCAGAAAATTGCATTGTTCAAAATGTCGATGCCCCATAAAATTAAAACTGCAAAATTCGACTTATTTTGCGATGGTTGCAAGGGATACAAAGCAATTGCAGAAAACCTGTGGGAAATCAAAACTAAAATATGCGCTCAATAGAAGTCTCACAATATGCCAGTTAGATTACACAAAAATATCTGAATTGAGTTGTGAGAAATAAGTTGTTCACAAAAACCCAGTCATACAATATCTTTTTTTTTTATTATTAAAAGAACAGGAAAGCAGTTGGTTACAAAAACTCAAGAAACGCAGCCTTTAGAAACACCGGCTCATTCTAGCCCAACGATCAAACTCTAAAAAAAAAAAGCCCTGTAAGGTATTTTCGCTATCGAAATTGAATTCTAGGGTTTTTTTTATTCCATGAGGCTTGCTTCGATTAGCAGTCAGTAGTACATGTGTATTATGTGTTAAAAACTATAGTGTAGGCAATGTCGGATGAGTTTGTTCAATTTTAAAGATAAATGAAAAAGGTAGAAGTCACAACATAAAGTACATAAGGATCCTAATGGATGCAAGACAATTTTACTGAGATCTAAATAATATAGGTTATAAAAGAGCAGACATACAATCTCTCTGTGGAACAGACAAGGAAAAAACACGATACAAAATTACAATAAAACGTTTTGTCTTTATCATGATTCTACCAGTAACAAACATAGAATCTGGAATTCAAAAAGTGTACATAAACCCCTCCAGATTGAAAAAACAAATAAAAGTAATACTATAAATTATGAAAACAGAATTGGATGTACCGCTACTTTGCTACAATATCTAAAAGTTTTTACGCGGCAGTCCCATGCCTAAGATACACTACTTAATTTTATTTGTCTAATATGTAGAACCTTTATCAAATTAAGAAATATTTAAGATTCCAGATAACAACGAATACTATATCCTTGACTTCTAAAGAAAGGGTGCTTCCTGTGCAATATCATTCCTATTAATATAATGCTTGAAAACATCATTCACACATATCGAATGGAAATAAAAACATGGGTGCTCATAATCAGGACTCATACAGTACACTTTGGGTGGAAGTGATAGAGCGGTAGTAAGTTAAGAGAGTGGAAATGGAATGGGGCCATTTGCCGCTATTTGTAACAGTTTACGAAAACTATTGCAATTGGAGGCAGACATTAAGAGTAAGTCTGTGAGACAATTTGGAAGTACGTGACGCAGCTAGAAGTATAGGGTATTGATCCCCAGAAAATAGAGCTTCCCTGAATAGGACAGCTAGTAGAGGGCGTCATGAGAAATGCTCAAACAGGAACTGTAACAGTTGTTTTTGGATCCTATACAAAAATGAATAAAAACGAAACGTCAAGAAAAGCGCAGAGTTAGTAGGAATACTGATAGGCGATAAAGAAGACATAGAGAGAGAGAGAGAGAGAGAGAGAGAGAGAGAGAGAGAGAGAGAGAGAGAGAGAGAAATGCACAACCGTCCTTTATAAAGTTAAAAAATTGTTTGGACGATAGGGGACAATCTTATAATAAAGACAAAGCTTACATTGCACCAAACTCATTCTTGTCCTAAGACGGTGCTACATGGGACCCAACCTAGGCCACTTTACTCACAGATCCAACTCAAACGGAAGGGCAAATGTCACCAAACACTAGTTCACGCAGGTATGACCTAAGAATGTGTTACATGGGACCCAACCTAGGCCACTTTACTCACAGATCCAACTCAAACGGAAGGACAAATGTCACCATACACTAGTTAACTTAGGTATGACGTAAGAATGTGCTACATGGGACTTAACTCAAACGGAAGGACAAATGTCATCATACACTAGTTAACTTAGGTATGACGTAAGAATGTGCTACATGGGACTTAACTCAAACGGAAGGACAAATGTCACCATACACTAGTTAACTCAGTTATGACCCAAGACTGTACTGCATGGGACCCAACTCAAACGGAGGGGCAAATGTCACCAAACACTAATTTACCAACTCAAACGGAGGGGCAAATGAGTTGAATGTGGCAATGTCCACGTAAGAAGGTGTTCAAGTTTTAACAATGCCTTTTTCAAGATCCCAAACGTTCAAAATTACATGAAATTGTGGAGAGATAATAGAATTTGTTTTAATCTAAAATGTAGAGAAAATAATAGAAGAATAAGCATACTTTGAAATGGTGTTTTTTTCAATTTTAAAATTTCTATATTCGACTTCTTCAAACTTACTGAGAGACATTTATAGTACGATCTATAGGTCTATTTGCAAATCATATATATGGCGAATCCTACTAAATATCTTGTAAACAGAGATGAAGAACTCGGTCAGAGAAGATTTCTCACTTGAAGAAAAACCAAAGCATTTCTCAGGCTTATGATCCTAATCATAACCATCTCTCACAAAAGTAGTAGTGTCTATGTTTGCTGAGAAACCTGAAAACATTCCCGATTCAAAAGTTTTACACGAGGATAGTTTTTTGTTGAACTCGGCGGCTCGACATCTGCCGTCGGTCCCACAGAAAACTGTGCACTCCAGAAACGAGCTCGTCTGCCTCACAGCCAGGCTAGATGTCTGGGCATCTGGTTGTTGCTGAGTCCGCGTTCTGCCCTTGGACTCCTTTGACGTGTCTGAGGGATAAGAAAAAAGGGGAAAACATTAGAATTAGACAAGTTTTATTAATCCCATGTTCAGAGAAATATGTATTGACGGGATCTTCATGGAGCTGATTTGTAATGTTTCTACAGAAGGCCACATTTAAGATGCTCACTAGCAAAGTGATCACTGTTACATGTACTATCTTTAACTAATTAAGGATAAGATAATATAAAAATAATAATTTTTACTAGTCTCATTGTCAATACATAACTGCAACCCTGTTGCTACTGGAGCATACGGGTAGGTCTACTTCTGTGCACATTTTACCTGAGGCATCTCTTCGTCCTAGCTCCGCTGTAAAGCATCATTTCAGTCTCTTCGGAGCTTGTGTATTCTACATATTGGATGCCTTCCATAATAGTCGATTTGAAGGGTTCATGCCAAACTCACCAGTTTCCTTACCTTTGGAAATTAAAACTATGCTTGATACTATTGAATTTCAGCAGAAGTGTAAATTCATTTTTTTGAACCGTCCATGTTCAGTTTTGAGCACCAGTACTGAACGGTTCTACAATGCGCTTGCTTGACGTGATAACTATTAGAGCACAGTCACCAGCAAGATGATTACTCAGGACATAAAGATGTTACTCTGACATTCGCATGATCACAAACATCTTCAACTCACAATCAATGCTCGGTAGTACACAACGGTTTTAAGGCTCAAACTGAGACCATCGATATATAAAAAAGCAACATGGATTGCTGCAATCCGAAGCCATCTCCCATCAAGACAACGGGCCAGGGCAAAACTTGCGAAAAGAAATAATTAATTTCACCTGTTCGATACAGAGAAATTTAATATGCCTATAAAACTCACCTTTTGGATACAAATTTATATTGAATCTCACCTGTTCGATCTAGCTACTGCTACATATAATTAAAACAGTAGGATTTGGTCTATATATTTTTTAAAAACCAAACCTAACCGTTTAGATGAATTGTTACCAGTAAGATACATTTACTAAAAGTAATAAAGTTATAATAAGTCAGTATTGAAGAATCTACGCTATTTCCCGAATATGGCCCTGTATCAATGTTGGTTATTGTAAAAGATAGAAGAGCACTTTTGTGGTTAAAACAAAAGATATAAATGTGCAAAGAAGGAATCAATGGAGACAGCTGAACCAAATCGCGTACATCCGATACGCGACTGTACTTGACAGCTGGTTGCATTGAATGAAAAAAAAATTAAATCTTATCAGTGTTAATTCGTGTACAAAATGTTGTAGATATGTCATGCCAAGTTTCCTTGTACAACTTCATACCATTCGCGATCTTTAAATAAGATAAACTTATGTTTTAGATAATCTCGTAATCTTCCCTCATCTTTAGTAAAAATATTTCAACCCCGGGAAGTTACTCCGAAGATTAAGACGTTTGAAATGTAGATGAATAGAATTATGTGGAACATGGATTCGTTTTCGCAGCCACTGTAGTTGCAGGTGTATTTTCGGGCTCCCGAAGACTTTTGGAAGATAATAGAGTTGCCCCCTTTGTTGTTTTATGCAAGCTTGTCTCGTGTACGCTGTTCAGTATCATTGTGAGTGGCCCGAGGCATATACCGAAGTCATCGCAATTTGGGTTAATACATTACTGATTTTCTTTATTGAAAAAAAAACTGTACATTCATTGCTTTAATTCGTCAGAGCCTGACAAAGTTTTTCTCAAGATCAAATTCAAATTTTTAAATTATTGAATCAAAAGCAATCACAACTGCTCTTCTGTCGTTTGTTATAAATGCATGTCAAATATCGATGAGCTGTTACCAAACCTTTGTAAAATTGCTTTGAGATCTGAGGTAGGCCAACAGAATTTGTTATACCCGTTTATCTTTTTCTATAAAACAGCTGTAAATAACTTACAAATTCCACATAGTGAGAGCGCCTTGAAAGAGTTTTTAGTCATGATGACTTTGCCGTTTTCCTTTATTCTTCCATACGGCAAATTCCCTGACTTGTCAGGGGGTGGGTTGTTAAACGGAAAGTCGGCGGCATAAGGCGTTCCATCAGCCCAACGTACATCTCTCGCAGCTTTGTTATAGAAGAGACCAATGGCGATCCTGATAGCGCCACTGCCGGAATTACTCGTTCTGTTGTATTGGGGATAAAAGAAAATAATTTTGTCACGATTTTTTTTTCGGAATAAGTCCAGTTAACTTAATGTAGTTCTGACAATGATATTATTCGAATTACTATTTACATAATTTGAAATAACTCACGCTACTGAGCTTGTCCTCCTCGCGCGATGTATACTGATAATAAGAATAATGGATAATTCGCAGTTTAACCTGGGGGCAGCGTGGCACAGCGCGTCGGACCACAGAGCTGAAGATCGAGGGTTCGATTCCCGATCATGTCGCAATTGACTTGGGAAAGCAATTTACCCTAACTTTTCCCAGTCAGCCCACCTGTAAAATGGGTACCCAGCTACGGGCTTCAAATGTACTGGTTTGCTGGCGCTGCTCTGTGGCGACACAGTTACGCTGAGTAACGAAGACAAATTTCCCGAAAGGGATTAAAATAGTGTAAAAAAATAATAAATAAATTTTGTTCTTACTAGATTCGGAATATACAAAGAGGATTGTATTAGTGAATGAATTAAACTATTTCAGTGGGCAGTTTCTTTGCTTGCGTTTTTACATGAATGAATTAAACTATTTCAGTGGGCAGTTTCATTGCTTGCGTTTTTACCGCCATAGCTTGAGGTAAAAATTATGAAAAGGTGTGTCTCTTCTTGATAGCGGTCCTTTTTTGTTAAAGAAAAGTAAAATGTAGACGGCGGTTTTTTTTTTTTTTTGTATAATGCCTTATCCACTATGATGCTCCAAGCGCTTTCAATGGGGTCTGATGCACATAATTACCAACCAGCAATCGAAAATTCAAAGACGGCAAGCATTTAAAGCACTAAGTCTTTAATATTCGCTGATACGATCTTTCTCATCTCATAGTTGGGTAATCATTTAACTAGAGCAAGGCGTTTGGTGTATTTCTCTTTTACTTACGTTTTTTTCTAAGAATCTCAAAATCGGGGGCATTTTGCTAATACCACAAAAGATAATACTAAACTTAGGGCTAAATCGGACGATTATGATACTATCGATTCTATTCTCAACCCAGGAGGTGTTAATGTTGTATTCAATGTGCAGGTGAAACAAATTATAAAAAGTCGACTACTTGTATCCGGTACACAACTGTCGTGAAACTAGTGCCGTGGGGAAAGCCCGGCACACGAGTCGTACAGTTTAGTTCTTAGGCTTTGGAGTTGGTTGGTTGGTTGTTTGAAATTTAACGTCTCTTTTCAACAACAAGGTTATATCAGAGACGGCGCTTGGGACAATTGAAAGCGTGCTGCCACACTGTGATATACGGAGCGCTGCATACACCACACCCAGTCACATTATCCTGACACCGGGCCGACCAGATATAGCACTAAATCCATAATGCCAGATACCAGGCGGATCAGCTACTAATACCAATTTTAAAGTCCTTGGTTTGACTCGGCCGGGATCGAACCCGTACCTCCCGATCTCTGAGCGAGTGTCTTTACCGCTAGGCCACAGAGCCGGTCTTAGGCTTTGGAGAAGCTGTGTTGAGACCGCATGCGGGAGAGTGAGCTGAATATATTGCTTGATCCGCGACTACTCGGTATTCTACATCAGCCTCCTCGTCGCTGTCACATTGTAACCTGCTTCCAAGGCTCAAAAAAGAATAAACATTGTCCAAAAAAAAATACACGTAGTCCAAGTGTTGGTTTTCATTGATGGCACGCCCCAGATTATTTTTGAGGTCATGCTTTTGAAGTGTATTACCGGTTAGTGAACCTTTCCGGGATCCCGTCGCGTTGCTACCGCCCACCATCCTCTTTGATGGATAGAAAGGCCTCCTTTTGAGGGGAAGTCTCTTTCGCAGCTTGGGCCGATGTATTCAAAACCGCATGGAAGTAACTTCCTCTTTGTTCCCGAGACTCTTACCTTCTTGTGGATATGAATGGCACTTGTTTGGAATGGAGATTTTTGTTGCTACGTCGCTATTAAAGTGATATATTAGAACTTACAGGGTGTTTACATATACCAAGGCCGCGTCTTCAGCACATTCGAGAGAGGTGAATGTGCCATGATTGGGGAGTTTACCAACAGGAACTCCAGTCGGCCTGTCGTGAGTCTTCAAGTGTGCAGCCTTGCAGACAGCATGCGGCACTGCATAAACGGTTTGAACAGCCGCTGTCTATCATCACAGCTGGAAATAAGCGGGTTCTGTGCCGGGCGTTAACCTGACCTCTGAAATCATGAGGCGGGCTCAATGCCGGTCGTTAACCTGACCCTGCAATCATGAGGCGGGCTCAGTGCCGGGCGCTAACCTGACCTCTGCAATCATGAGGCGGGCTCAGTGCCGGGCATTAACCTGACCCTGCAATTATGAGGCGCTTACTCCGCTTCGCTTCAGACTTCTTGCAAATAAACTCAGAATGTCACCTGAACCCAGAATGTCACCGAAACCCAGAATGTCACCTATAGCATTTATGAACACAGACCAGCAAGCAGTCTTCTTTACGGGTTCGAGTCAACGACACGATGAAATCATCCCTCTTGTTAGGACAGGTGCGTCTGGTTCGTCAAATAAACTCGCTGTTCATATGGCACTTATGCAATTGCCGAGCCTTGAGATTCATACCTACATGAAACTACAACAATAATAAAAGAATTCGTACCTTTTACTTTTTTTTTTTCATATTTTAAGTCTCGAGACTACCTTCGGCGG
>BMAT01013304.1:162201-174931 GCA_019649035.1 Elysia marginata | reverse complement strand
TTGCCGTTTTCTTCACCACCTTTGACAGCAGTAACCCGCAGCAAATATAACAACTTCCTTTGAAATTGTTTCATAACTTCTCCATCTACCTTGACATTGAATTTGATAACAAAATAGTGTTCGTTTATGGAGTTCTGTTTTTTACATGAGTACTGATTGGCTAGACCGAGGACCGCTTGTTAACGAGGTCGTCCGACCGCATTGCTTCGGCCACACCTCCTGTCCTATCTAGGTTGAGGCTACTCCATTCGTCAAGGTCCTTTGTGATGATGTATCGAAATTTTTGTAGGCTTTTTTATGATAATAAATTGACTTTCTTTCTTCAAGTCTTTTGAATCGTTGTTCAGCACATTAATTGGGAGTGTTGAAAAATTGGCCTACTTCTTGGTCTCTTGGTGTCTTTATAAGAATCGCATTACTACCTTTGGCTTTTGCCTCAGTAGGACTGGACTGTGTGCACAACAGCACATACTTCACGCTTGCAATAATAACACCGTTGTGTTGCGTCAATATCTTGAGAGTTAGATTTGAAGTAAGCAATCACAGGTGCGGCTACCTCATTCCGATGTTTTTTGTTTTATATTTGCACCTCTCAAAGTGCGAATTAAGTACAATTCTGCTTGGCACTCTTTGCCTGACCAAATAACACACTTTGAAATTTAATGCAGGAGTCCTGTGCGTTTGAGAAATCATGAAATTAAAATTTAAACGTTTTCTTAGGGTGAAAAGAAGCTACTGGACGTTGAAGTTTCACCTCATAAGAACAACAACTGATGGTAACTATTTGATAAAGTTTTGTTTTTAAAAGACACTTAAATAGATACAGTTAATTATCTGACGAAGGCTCTCCAGCAACGAATCCTCGAAAGCTATCTCGTAAAAAACAGCGCTTATAGATTTGGCTTTGCCCCCGAAACTGATGAAAGGTTAGAGGGAAAAATGAAGAGAGAGACAGAGAGCTTATAAAAATGTTCGGAAATATCCCTTGAAATTTATTGTATTTAATTAACACAAACTTTTTTTTTTAAAGAGGAATGGGGATCGAGCCCTGGCTCGGCAGGTTGGTATTTCGTCCTTGGGAATACATTTAGTTTTCAACTCTTCATACTGATTCCCTTGCCTCACCAAGGCATCAAATGAGGACGGGTCTCCGGCTAGGGCCAGTAAAAACCATACCGGTACGATTTTTAATTACACTGGAGTGAGTAATGTGCTTGAACTAATGCTCCTCTGAAAGTTCAGAAAATAATTCGGTTCGAGTGGCCCTTCGGGAACCCATGTAAAGCGCTTAGAGATATTTAGTGGATTAGGCGTCGTATACAATTGAAAAACTCTTCCTCAAAATCACATGTACATTTACTTATAGTCACTAGATCTCCACACTCTATCAGCAGCAGTTTCGAGGTTTTGATTTGGATGCGTGTATTTCGCTGTTGATAAGAGCCTTGAGAACGGTAGACAGGGTGTTTGCCGCTTAGTTGAAGTTTTTAGTCAATTGCAAAGGACATGTACCATTTTATTTGGTCTTTTCTTATCAGATTAGCTTGATCTTTTAAAATTACAATTTAGTAGGTGTATTTCCATCCCTGCGTGACTGGAAAAAAACCAAACACATGATCAGTCTTAAATCTTGTTTCTCGCTTAGAAATACATTGAATAAGATTACTTGCTGGGTCAGATTAAGGCAGGCAGACAGACCGATAGACTGACAGATGTTCGTTAGTAATAAATAAGCAAAAGTTTGTCTACAGACATATAACATCTGTTATGATTCACTCATATAAGCTTGAAAAATACAATAAAATGTCTGACTATGATACAGCTGTAGTCTGTCGGTTTTTAATTGATCCATAGCAAAATTATTTCTCTAATAGTCTAGTCTTTCAACATCAGTACCGGTACCCCATAACAACTGTCCATTTTCATACTTGCTGCTGGCCGACTTGTGTATATATATATGTACTAGTAGTGATATTTGCGTGGCGCCAAGGTCTAGTGGTAAAAGGATCGGGGGGATCCGGGATCCGAGCAAGGCTTTCAGTAGGTCGAATTTTAGTTCTAAAAAAAGGCTGTTAACACATATTTCTCCGCCTCACTATTGCGTCAATCGAGTACCCGACTATAAGCCAAGATTTTGTCATTATGTGAGAGTGATGTGATTTTTCCCCTGCTCCACTATGAGTTTGATAGGTTATTTGGTTTATGATAGGTGACTATTATTTTCAAAAAGCAGGAGCTTTTACCGGTGCTGAGGTGATGTGACCGCCAAAGGCGGGGACTTTGCTAGGGGGGTCTGCGGGCTCTCTCCGAAATTTTTAAAAAGCTCGACAGACTTCTTCTGATACATGATTGAAATATTGTAAAGGTATGAAAAAGCCTTTAAAAAAAGCCTGGCACTAAAAAGCCTACTTCTCTCCACTGCTAATTTCATACCTTTACAATATTTCAATCATTTGATTGCGCATGGCTGCCTCCATTATTTATTCTTCTGATGCAGTGAATCGAGTTTGGTGTTTGGTGTATGCCTACAGATTGAGATGTGTCAGGGCTTCATTTGTCATAATCATCAGGACCTTTCATTTTTTTTTAAATCATATGTAATATATTCCTTTCAAATCGATGTATTGGTATTAGCAAAGTGTCTAATCACTAAAAACTCAAATTACACAGCATGCCCAGTTCATTTTTTTATTGCTTTATGAAATCAAATTGATATTCTCTGGCTCAGATACATTCCCACAAAATAGACAGAGTAGGAATTGAATTTTTAGGGTTGAAGGGTAGTTCCATGTGATGGCGATCATCTCTTATATAAAAGGCGTTCGGTTGGACTCCAACCACTATCTCCTCCGTAATCATAGAACCGATTTAGATGCGGTTTTCACTGAAGTTCATGAAAAAAATTACTCTGTGTTTTGGTTTGGTGTAGGCTCATGCACATTTTCCTTAACTTTGAGAACTCTCGGCCTAAAGTTATTTGTTTCGTAATCCTCGTCGGTCACTCTTTTCATTTCTACTTTAAAATCTTCATCTTCTAGACCTAGAAATCACATAAGCCCGCAATCACTCGCCGTACACTCTCACCCTTCCTCATCAAAATGCCTAAGAGAAGTAAAGCGCTGTCGTCTCACTGCTAAGCCAAAACGCCGAGGCAGATGATCGCAGAATGATCTACTGTCAAGGTTCGTGGCCTTATTAACTGTGGTGGAGGAGCCCATAATTATAATTGTTTAGCAGTCTTCCTTAGTTAGACAAACAACATAGGCAGTGAAGGACCTTTTGAGTGGGATCGTTAGCTCTCATATAATGATCGTTTTTTCCGCAAAAATTCTCATTCAATCGGATGCCACGTTTTATTCTTTACCTAAAATAATTCCACTATCTTTGCTGAAAACCGCGAAATTCGCGGACATGTCACAAGTGTCATATAACGGCATAAGAACTCACGCCTGTCGAGTGAAACGGATAGGAGCAGGCAATGGGAGAGCCCTTCCCAACCCTTCAAACAATAAACCGCAAACCCTATATTATTGTTAAAATAGGTTGTTCTGAATAAAATGCATGATCGGCCAGAGATAGTTCCTTTGGAAACTTCCTTGGTCTGTCGGGTCCCTTGTGGGGCCACCCTCTTGCCTTCCTATCTTGTTTTTGTCTGCTATACTGCCGCTTTGTCTCCGTATAAGAATGCCTGGCACAAGCTTAGACTAGACGACGTTAAGCTAATTAAATGAGAGGATAGGTCCCTTTGGTTGGGGGCATAGTCTGAACTGAAGCCAACTCGTTCTCACCTGTCATGTAACCTTGTACTTTAAATATGTAATATTCGTCGAAAAATAACAACAATTAAAATAAAATATGATGTATACATTATAAATCAAAACAGATCCACCCAAAATAATATTTGGCAGACAAGGTGAACAATGTGAAGGGGCTAATACCCCACTCTGCCTGACAACCCGAATCTTTTGTCACCCCTGAGGTGGGTATTAGGCGATGAGCACTGTATCATTATTGATAAAATTCACAATTCTGGCTCTATCGTTATAAAGATTTAAAGATATTGTACATATCCATATATACTAAGCTCCGTCTGCATTCCTGCCTAAAATAAATTTTTCTCCCTTGGAAAAGAAACACATCTTTACTTAATCAGTCAATGTTAGTTCATAGATAAAAAAAAATTTATGTTAGACCTATAATAGATCCGGATAGTGACATTGCCCTCAGGTAAAAGCTTCACAATGCATGTATCACAATGACCTGGTGTATTATAAATCTACATCTAGTTCACCTGTATTGCTTGGCTAGTACTATAGAAGCCTACATGTTTAGAACTTTGGTTTACAACTTCCTACTGGCTGTGATATGCTATGGGCTAGCCTTGTTAATCGAGTATGTTCACATACTGTTTGCATATTGATGTATGCCTAGATTACGAACTCATATTGATATTGCTTTTGCCTGACATGAGCATTCTATTTTCTTATTATGTAGTTTTAAATTTTATCTGCGCAGGTTCACTCCCCACCCTCTGGCTCAAGTGATGCCCATCAACCTCCGCTTTTTTTTAACTTCGCTAATCTTTAATCCTTTAATCGGGGTATCCTTTAGGGCCTCATGGGAAAAGTTGGGTGCCAAAGGTTTCTCCAACGTCACGTGTGATCCTCTATTTTAATAGTCTAGTAGAGCACAACAGAATTACATTTACATACAGTGACCTGTTATGTTTATGTCCTCAAATTTGCAGTAGTGACAGCCTAAATCTGGTTTAACATTGCTGACAGTGGTAGATGGCAGAAAACTTTTATATATAAATATACTATGTCTAGCATTTGATTGAAAACGAAAAAAATATCTTTTACTGCACAAAAACATACAGAGACTGAGATAACTTTTAAGGCACAACATGTTTTAGTGACAAAGCTTTATTCACTTTGCATTTGACATAGACGTACATGATGTAAAATAGTTATCTTCACTTTGCACACACAAAAAGCTAAATTGATAGTAAAATCTACGCATTCACTTTGCACATAAAGGGCACTATTACAAACTACTATAACTATTCACGCATGCACGTAAAAAAAAAAAAGTTTTAAAAGTACCCTCCATCCATTTGTTCTTTAAAAAATCAAGTCTAAAATTATAATGCATGCATTGATTGTTTTTCACGTGCAAAGGCAGTACTTTGGTTTTTATTTCTTAAACTACAATTTTGCAATAGAACTTTATTACAATGTATGAGCATACAAAACAAGTAATTTACAAAAATGTTCTTCAGGGTATGACTACACTAAAAGAGTTGATAAAACATTTTGAAATTCAATATGGATGTGTGACAATGTGAATACATTGACTCTTTTGCATACTTTCATCAGATCTTACAATTCTAATATCTTCAAACAAATTTGTTTTTAATCAAAAAACATATTGCAAAAAAGGATGGGCATTAGATAGTTGTTTACAATCCTAGTAAATCTTAGCAGTCGATGAAAAAGAGGGAGTAAAAATAGTTTTTTTAACACAATATTCTGTTAACATAATGGTTAATCTCAAAATATGTAGATTTAGAGGGAGAAAAAGACGCTTTGTTGGTTTGGCCTGACCAAATTTCACAATTTAAGTAAAAACAATGAAGTAATTAACAGTCATTTTTATTTTGGTCTATCTCTAAGAGAGATAAGTATGTTGGCAGTAAGGTTGTTTGAAGCTCCCTAAACTGCCATACAAATTGTACACGTAAAGTCTGTAAAAGTTTCTAAAAAGTACATAAAAATAGAATGTGTAAACAGGAGTGGTGTGCTTTTGCCACCGTTAAAAATTGGTTTAAATTCACATTATTTACAATTGTGCCTTTAGGCCTCAGATTTCTCTGCAAATGAATAAAATGGAATGACATGTCTTTAACAAGCTTAAACTTTAGATAAATGAAAACAAAATAAAAATGGGCCCAAAACGTCTGTTTAAAATTCTATCGTCAAAACTTGTTCTCAAAGTATTATCAAAGCTTATGAAGTATGATATCTCACGACAGAAACCTCATTCCGAGCTTAAAAAGGAAAGTATAAAATGAGAAATGCCTTTTCAGGCTTGAGCCTCTGCAGTCTGACATGAAAGTTTCCTTATATTTAGCACTTCCACACACTCTAGAGTGTGATTTAAAAAACTTAGAAACTTTCACTTTGTGCAGCCTGTAGCAAGCGGGCAGTCTAGTTTTGATTCACATATTGATAAGAAGAGAATGAGATGAAAGTTTTTCTAATATTAAGCGCTTCCATAGAACAGCATTTGAGAAAGACGCAATAACATTGTTTTCTAAAACCTCTTTAACCAAAATTAGAGTAAAAGAATATACAGAACTTAAAGGTAAGCCTAAATGAACAAAGATGATTGTGACAATGAACCATTGAAGTACAAAGAAGTTATTGAATGTGCATTATTACACAGGATGAGCTTGAGCCAAATTTTCAACAAAAAAGAAACACTCTTCTTCAATCCTGCGATGCTAAACACTAAATGGTGCTGCATTTTATTAAAATCAAAAATCAATTGTTTAGTACAAAGAAATCTACTTAGGCAGAACATTTCCATTGTCAGCTGCAAATGGTAAGGAAATTAAAAATTTTTGCCATACCTATAAAACTGAAAAAAAAAAGGGTTTATTTCAATACCAATTGCTAATACCTCAGTGGTACAACCCACATTTGATGATAACTGGAGTTATAGAACCCATGTAAAGAGGGAAATCTCCAAAATCCTACCTACTTTCTATCTATTTGAGCCTTACAATTTATTTTGGAAGTTACAATATTCGAAACTAAAATTCAATAGGGAAAAACAGAGAAACTGTTGAAAAATCACAAGTGCTCATCAATAAATCATCTTATGTGTATGGATAGCCTTTAAGCACTGTTTCATTTTCTGCACCTACTATTCTTTTCCAGAAGTATATTAAGTAGGTCCCCACTGATTATGTTAGTTAGTTAACTTTTTCTTTTTCTTTAAATGATTTTAATCTGCTGTACACATGTACCTAAGTATGCTTGAAAGTATGTGTGTAAAGCACCTGGACACACTTATGTTTTGTTGTGAAAGTGTACCTAAGTATGTAATTGAAAGTATGTATGTAAAGCGCCTAGAGCTAACACCTGTTGGAATAGGCGCTATATAAAAAGCCGTTATTATTATTATTATTATTATTACTATTGAGACCCTAGACTAACTTAGGAGACAGGATTCAACCACTAGCTGACTTTCCCTTACTGGCTCACAGTGCAATACATACTTTCCTTTATTCAGAATAGACATTTTTAGATTCAAAGACACGAAGCTGTGAATTTAAAGTTTGAAACAAGATGTAGCATGAGTTTGTGAGTACCAATTATCATTTACAAATGTTTAAATCCTCTCCCAGGCTTTATATATATTTATAGCTCCCATTGATTTAATACTAAGTAAGGCTTAGAGAAAATATTTGACTTTAAAACAATGTGTGTCGTACAAGACTTGTCAGGTGCATTCCAAACTGAAATATGAATTAAAGTTGAATCTGCAACTATGTATATACTGAAAACTTTTTCACACTGATAAAAAATCCATACATAAAAATCATGATTTCATTCTTTTCACATTAAATTACCAACCATACAACCATAAAAAAGGTGTATACAGACCTACTTAGTCAACATCTGATAGAACACATGTCTCACAACCACTCCAAATGAGCCAGATACTAGAAATAGGATTTGGAGAAAATGTCTTTAAAAAGTAGATTTTTTTCCTCTTTTTTCTTTATATTTAGACCCAACGGTCTAAGATCTTTTCATCCATTTTTAAAATAACATCTAGCAATTTTTAAAGTTTTCAAGCTCAGAAAAAACACAACGTTCAAATTACCAAAGCCTTAAAATTTCAAATTGAGACACTTGACTCCTTTGAGTTGGTTGTGTGGTGGTGAGAAATATTCTCTAAAGTCTTAAAAATGTATATATATGAGGATCTTAAAATTCCTCCAAAAGTACATGTAAGGTCCAATTGCTCAACAGATTGGGTTGCTAACTATGTTTAAATAATTACATGAAGCATGGCACACTTTGTGATTTGTCATCACTATCAAACTAACTAAACTGGTAATATAAAAAGAAACTTACTTCCAAGTATCAAAAAAGCAACACTTCAGGCAAAAAAAAAGGGATACCCCTAAAACTTCACTCTCTCAAAGCTTTCAAAATGCTCAAAACCTACACTTCACTCTCTCAAAACTTGGAAAATGCTCAAAACCAATGAAATTAATAGGTTAGCCCCTTGACTGCTACATAAAGTTCTCCCCGCTATAAGCTAAGAATGTTTTCAAACGCGGACAGGTAGAGAGGATCTATCTAGATGTTAAATTTGAAGAAGACCTGCAGAAAATAGATCAAGGGTTTTAATAGGGATATATGTGTAGAAAGTAGATCAAGATTTAGACATAAAATTTTTGTAAACATGTAGAAAACTTGGTTTATCAAGCACGTATAATGTATGTACACAGCGCATCAGACCTGTAAGGCAACAGCGCGTAAAAGAGTAAACAGTCAAGTGCATCAAGTGGTTCAGATATTCAGTTTCTTAACCTTACACTCAAATTTCAAAGACATATATGCTTAAATCTAAACAAATTCATATACCTCTGTGTGATTTTGTTATACCTGACAAACGATAATACTAAAGTATGTGTCATTATCAACAAATCGTTTTCTGGAATATTTCCTTCCAATATGATTCCAATGAGGGTCCATGAGAGCATCTAGAAATGAATACATTTTACACCAATAGCCACTTCATGGCCATCTTTACAGAGACTGCATTTTGTTCTCATCATGGAAATAATGCCCATAGAAACGCAGCTCTAAATCAACCACAACTAGTAACAAATTAACAGAATCAAATGAATTCATTCTAGAAGGACTATTTCAAGGAATATTTGTGGAGTAAATTCATCACCAGTCAGCAGTGGTGACGGAGAAAAATTTATTGTGCCCATATCTTTTTTAACAATACATGCTAACTCAACTTTCAGAAATCATTCCACTGTCTAAATCTTCCATTGAAACTTCCGCAGTGTTTGGTATTTCTTGGTTTTAATCCATACAGTAAAAAGCCTAACAGGGAAGATTCAGAATCAAGTCAGTTTGGTATTGATAATTCCTGCACATAGAATCTTCATAAAAGTATTAATCTGGGAAAATCTAAAACCTAAAATCACATTTTATTTTGATCATCTTTGCACCATCAAATCCTTTTTATTCTTGCGACAAGGCTGAAATGAACAAGTGGCTACCAGTCTGTAGTGATAACATTTAATATCTCATGTGGTTTTTGAGACATTTAGGAGTTTGCATGACCTAGAGGTCTGCAACATCCTTGGTCTTGAAGAAAACTTAAATCTAGTCAACTGGAGCCGAATCGGAGCAGTAGGGTCTCTGAGACTATGATGCTTCTGGTAGGCTGGAGTCAGTGTCAGTGTCCGAAGACGTTTTCCTTTTCTTCTCAGCGTCACCAGCAGCATCAGATACTTTACGTTTGGCCGCAGGCTGGATAGAAATCAAGAAGAGTGTGAGGAAACATAACAGTGGTAATATGCAAACTTGCTGAGAATTTATGCCCATGGAAGAATACAAAAATTTATGACAAAGATCATAGCATTTTGGGGGGATGGGGGGAGGGGGCAGTACGATTTTTTTCTCTTAAACCACCCATGTGCTTGGATGAGAGTAAAAAGAAAAAAAAGGATAATTATAGGAAAAGCTGAAACATTTCAAACAAGGAGGCAGGACAAAGTTATGATTCTAAATTTTTGTTATCAAAAGACATATTTTGCCCCCAACCTAGGTATGTTAATCAAGTGTCTTTCATATTCAAGAGAGAGAGAGAGAGAGAGAGAAGGGAGAGAGAAAGAGGGAGAGAGAGACAAAGAGTGAGACAGACAGATAGGAGTGTGCAAGTACAAAACCTCACCGCAGTTGGAGGTCCCATACTCTCAACCTCAGGGTACATCAGAGCATTTGCTTTTTGCTTCATTGTTTCATCCTGGGGAAAATGGAGAGAACCAGGAAAACGATGATGCAAAAAAAAATGTCAAGTTCAAAAAATGGTCACAGTATTGCATTTTTCTCTAAACATTAACACACATTAACAATATGTAAGGTGCTCCAGGAAAATTCTTCACATGGATCCAATTTTATGTATTTGACTAATCAATGTTTCCTATAGAGGAGTGTTTTTGGGGGGCAATTTTTAAAAATTTAATATTTCAAATGGCTAGGCAGATATCTCTTTTTTAAGTGACAGGGTAGAAAAATTAGTAATGTTTTGAGTTTTACTTTAGTGATCTAATTTTATCATCAGGTGGTCCACGTATCATAACACAATATTGAATACTTAATATCCTTTTAACTACGCAATCCTAACTCATATGTTTCACGTCCATAATGAATGAGTCGGATGTTGCAATTTTCACCTTTAAAGGGGTTGCTGTTTAGAACAAGTCATCTTTTGAGCTTCATTAAGTGTAAACATCAAAGATTTTAAAACAACTGTATTGTACAAAAATGTGAAGAAAAAAAAAAAGAAAAGAAAAATGACTTTTACTAAACAAAAAATTTACAACTTCCAACTGGTTCGCTGTGGACATGAGACATATCCATTCCTACCATATATCGTTGATATTTAAAAACCAAATCCAAATCACAGAAATATGCCAATTTATTCCCAGGCTTACTGAAGAAAAATTGTAAATACTTAAAACCAAATGTTTTGGTGTGTGTATTCACCTCATTCACACTCCAATACAAATCTGCTCTTATTTTGAGTATCTTGAGATTCTCAATCAGTCTTGAGGACTTAAGATTATAAAAACTGACCAAAAGAAATATATTTGCAGTAATCTCTTACTTGAAGCCAGGGATGTGCAAGAACTTCATCAAACGTAAGACGTTTTTTGGGATCCACAACCATCATCTTCTTCATGAGATCAATAGCTGCAAAATGCACAAAAAAAAAAAAAATTTCAACGAAAATGACATATAAATAAGTAAACAAACTATGGGTAGAATGTCTATGAGTTGCGTCTTGAATGCTAAGAATGATTTGTGTATCAGGAATGAGATAAGATGTAAAACAAGAGCAGCTACCCTGATCTGGAAGACACCCCCAGCCCTAAATACAACACTGTTCAGAGTAATACAGCCCTAGGTTTAAAGATTCTATTGAGGCAAGTTTCTTGTTCTAAAAAAGAATTTAAAATATAAATAAAAAAGAAAAACAGCTCAAAATAAAAAGTTATCTTCAAAACAAGTCAATTCCTAGAATTTTAAAATATAGCATGAAAGAGGCAGCGGACAAAGCCAACTTGTTTTCAAACACATGTAGTATTGCATTTAAGTTATTTTCCAGACATCAGCCCATGCATTGGCATGTGCTAGCACAAATGACTTTACCTCATTGGGATTGACACCAGATCGATAATATATGCTATTCTTTTTAATATCTTATTCCTAGATAAAATGCCTAGCATCCAGGGTGAATGAGTCAGATGTCGCAATTTGAACAAGAAATTTTTCTAAGTCGGCATTATATTGAAAATTTTAAAATCTTCCAATGAGTTTCAAATATGTCCCAAATGACAGCTCATGGCTTTGAGATGAATTTGTGACTTATTTTCTTTTTAAATTATGTTGATATTTTTAATGGTTACAAAATTATTGCTTTGTTAGGGCATTTTTTACAAAGCATTTTTGAGCTGCCACAGGGTGCATTTTTGAGCTGCCACAGGGGTAGTTCTAGATATTATCTCATCTCTGCAGCCTGCACATATATTTTCAAGTATTAAATACTATTATAGACAAACCATCCAAAACTTTTTAGGGAATACAATCAAATGAAAAGTGTATCATTAAAATTAAAAGATCATTTATAATTAGAGACCCAAAACTTCTTACAGAGAAAACTCAAGGAAACGCCAAACCTCCATTATCAATAACTAAATGAAGAAAAAGGCTGCATAGAATTTGAAATGCTATAAAATATATTGCAAATAGAATATTGCATAAAAAACAATGAATTTCATGAATTTTTTTATTAGAAAAACTGGGAACATATTTGTCAAAGGCAATGTAACTATTCTCAAGCTGCTATTTAATGAATGTATGCCAAGAAAAATTTTCTCCACCATGACCTATAGTTAATCTAACCTTAATTAGACTCTTGACCTCTGGTTATTGATGTGACTGGTTTATTTATATTGCAACTACATAAATTTAAAAGAAAATTAATTGTTAGCTTCTATTCAAATCATGGAATCTATTCTTTCACAAAAAATTTCACACATAGGGAAAGTTGGAGAAAAATTTGACATTTAGAAAAAAGTGGAAAAAATTACAGTGACACCAATAAATTAAAAAATTAAAGAATAAAATAATGCATGAAACTAATTTGCAAAAGCAAAGTCAATAGCGGAGAAAGACTTTAAGAAAACGACCAATGAAGCATCTTTTCCAGAGAAAAGCTTAGTTTCTGATTCAATTTTTACCTCGCTTACTTTTTTGATAAGTTGATCAGTTATGTTCCAAACTGCATTGCACATTTTTTAAAAATTTCAATTAGATTTTTACGGTAAATAGCTGAGACATATTGATTTGATTTTAAAAAAAAAAAAAAGAAAAATTAGCTGAAACTTCATTTTCAGTGTCCC
>BMAT01013304.1:131821-154574 GCA_019649035.1 Elysia marginata | reverse complement strand
TGGTAAAATGACCTCTCACCAAAGCTTTCCAAATTTGTTTTAGGCATTGTCAAGATTATTTTCTAAACAAAGATTTCTAGATGGTTTGTATATATTTAGCAGATCTTTCAGATAAGAGGGAAACTTTTCCTCATTTGAGCAATTATATATTAGAAGAGCAATCTTATAGTTGAATCTGGACTGGATTGGGAGCCAATCAAGATCTTGAAGTATTGGGGCTATCAATTGTCTTTTTAAGGTTCGTCTTACCAATCTTGCTGCATGGTTTTAAATAGATTGAAGTCTTTTATTTCTGTCAGAAGTTAACCCTATATAAATTGCACTGCAGTAATCAATTCTAGAAATTACAAAAGAAAGGACAAGTTTTTTAGTGGCTTCTTCATTTATGTAAGGTCTTAAGTGACCGATTTTTCTTAGCTCAAAAAAACATATTTTGCGAACATTAGTGACAGCTTTTTAAAAACACATAGCTCTAACAAATTTTCCTTACGGTTTTCTTTACATCTAGTAATTTCTTTGATTTCTCTTTGTTTGATTTCAATGTTGATTTATATTCCTTTACAAATAAACATTTCTTTCCCCCTAGGAGCGCTTTGAGCTGTCTTGTTATCAATGGTCTATTGTTAGGACACCCAAAAATTTCTTTTTTTTTTAACAACATTCTCCACAAAGAACTGCATATATCAATGACATGATCAGTCAGTTCATTTACCTCACCACACGCACCAACAAACACACTCCAGTCATTACTTTCAAAATAACCCTGCAATTTTTCACATTTTCATTCTGATGAATTGCTTTGAATGTTTTTAGATGGGTCGATATACTGGAAGCAAAGGCACAGTTGCAATCCTATTCAATCTTATTGCTCATTGGAAAAAAAAAAAATTCTGCTATTGTCTAGGGTGTCTTAGTTACAACTGCACAAAAGTAAAGACAGAAGACATTTTTCAATTAATAGCATTGTATAACCTTCAAATTAAGTAATCTAAACTTTCAGAGAAGTATTTATTTTCATGAAGCATTTATTTTTCCCGCCATTTCAATGTTTGTGCAAAAAAAATTTCAAACTCCATTAAGCTTATACTTGACTAATAGCATTAATGATTCTTAGAGAAGACTCCTTGCACTGCTTTTTAAGTGCAATTGAGGATTCTTTCATACATCATTCGAACAGAATTAACCAAAACTTTAACACTAACAGTCGTGCAACTACAATCACAGTTTCAAACCCTGCAAAACTTACCACAAGAGAATTTCCCCCAACAGAAAACTTCTTTTTTGATATGAGTTTGCATGCAAACTTGTCACATGACCCCTTAGCAAATGCAAGCTTTACTTCGCCGCAAGCTCCCCTGAAATGAAAGTGTGCTTGCAGTCAAACTTCAAACTCCACTTGATCACTTATACTTTAAAATATGGTGATAGAGAAATATAGACCCTGAACCTTGCTCAGGAAAGCATCTCTCAATATCCTTGAGTAGCTTGGTCAAGTTAAGATTAAGAGTTCCTCAACTCAGTTCTACATATGAAGGGTTTGACTGCAAAACGAGTTATATCCATTTTCAAAAAGCTAAGAAAAAGGGCAAAAACTGGATTTTTTCTTCTTATTTTTATCTCAGAAAATTGGCAGCTCTATCTACAATATGACCACATGTGAGACAGTGATATCTTTAAAAGAGAAAGCATATAAAGAAAAGTTGTTTTCACATAAAATCTTAAAATATTTAAAGATGGGCATAACTCGTTTTGCAGTCAAACACTACATATTTTGTACACAACCCTGGCTTGAGTATGCTTTAACATTGTTTACAACTTGTATGTTATTAATGTATTAATAGTTTTCAATATTTTCCACAGTTGGTGTTTTAAAAAATATTTAAGTGCATGCCTTAAAAGTTAAAATTGCAAAAGAATAAAGGAAATATTAGTTTGCTTGTAGCCTGTCCCTTGAAACTTAGAATCAATTCAATCATTACGTTTTATACCCTTTTTTATCAGTACATTTTGATCATATGCTTCCACTCTTCTAAAATTCTGGCTGAGGATCAAATTTAAAATTAACAACAACAAAAAACAAACAAACAAAAAAAACCCCAACAGCTTGAAAGTAATTGATAGGCTTGGCATAGCAAAAATTGAGTTGCTTCAATGTTTTCTTACTTTCCTAATGTTCTGGTAAGAGTGTACTTTTCAGTGAGCTCTGAGGGCAGACCAGAGTCTCCATTAGTTGTGAGATCCATAAACAAATATGCTGGAAAAAAAACAAGAGAAAGCAGAATTTTTATATGGTCAATCCAATAGTCCAATAATTCCAGAAAGGGGAGAAAATTGCCTTTGAAGTTTAGACAACTACTAAAATGTAAAGGTCTTAGCAACCATAGCAATTAAAATTAAACACATAAACCATAAAATTTCAGCCTGAATAAGGTTTAAAACCGTTTAAAAATGGTTTTAGCCTCAACCTATTTATTTTCAAAAGGTTATTTGGTTGGTAATGGCCTGTTAAGGAACCCGTAACCCTTGAGGATTTTAGTGGATTAGGCGTTATATATGATACAAAATGCTCTTTATTTTTGCATGCTTTAAATCATGATTTCTTTTTGTTTCTCAATTTTCACAGTGAACTTATTTGAATTTACTTTTTCTGCCACTGCAGATTAAATACATAGTCTCTCACTAGAATCGTGCTCCACAGATTTACATGTAGCCATTCGGAACATTGGGAAATTAAAAAAAGATTTCATCTAATCATCAAATGTAGAGCAAGTTCGAGACCTTATTCAAGTTTTCATAGGCTTTTGCAGGTTTAGATTCTTGTGTCTAATGATCTCTTCTGGTTCTTATTCTGATTAACGCTTTATAAGATTAGTGCCTATATTGCTTATAATTGGAGTATTTTCAAAAACATTTTTAAAAAAATGCATAATCCAAAAAAACCCCACTATTTTATTTGTCTCTATTAGAAATGCTGTAAACGAAATACTCATTTTTCTTACTCTTTCAAGAGAGACAAATAAAATACTGGCAACCACATCTGTTCATGTCATATACAATGTATTACCAAGTGCTCACCTTTGTTACTCTTCATGGCCAGGGCAATTTCATCATTGTTGTTGAGTACTTGTTTCTTTCCTTTACCTGATAATGAGGTGAAAAACTTTCAATAATCCTTATTGCATGAAATTAAAACCCACTTGTTTTAAATAAATAAAGAAAAGAAAGGTAAATCCATCCAAGTTTTCAAATTAGAAAAAAAAATGGAGATTAATAAGTTAAAGACGAGGTTTTTCATTTTTGTTTCTAAATTGGTAATATCAAATCATTTTTTTTGGTGCCCTAGAATAAGTTTTTAACAAATCAAAACCTGCACTATCAATACTTAGTTAAAACAAGTTTGATGAAAGAAAGAGGCTGGAATGGAATAAGATACTCAAGATGGTGTCACTGCTCTAGGTTCAGATTGCCAAGCTGATTTGCTAACTGAATATTCAACAGAAGAACATTTTACACTCCGTCGTACTTTTTTCGCTGACATAACTTTCCACTTCTTTTATGGCTAACGATTTTAACTGGTCTGAATTTGAAAAATCGTTCTCTCCTATCATTGTTTATATTCTCTGCTTATACCTCAGCAACAGCTGGTGGTTTGGCTATAGTTATGCAGTTAGGCAGGACCTGTGTCACTATGAAGAGGTATAGATGATTATTAAGCTACAGAGAGTGAGGCAATAGTCCTCAAGTATGCACTGACCTACTTTCTCCCCATTGATGAAAGTTCCATTGCTGCTTGTGTCTTCCAAAAAAATGTGAACTCCAGTTTTTGTCTCTTTCTGGTATGAAATGAAAGAAACTAAAGCTTAAACTAAAGTTTTGAAGTACAAATCAAAAAGGTGTGAAAAATTCTCAATTACATATGTTCTTCGAAGCAACAATGTGTAGAATGTGCACCAGTTATCATAAATATTACAGCAGTCCTCATAAATTCATGTTTTCTTTGAGTGACACATTTCTTTTCTTTCTTTTTTATTTTTGCATTTTTGGCCTTTTAGAATTGAACTGATCATTTGAAATTTATAAAGTTAAGTTCTCCTTAATCAAGGGTTTTTTTAAAGTGCGGGTTTCTTCCTGTTTCCCAGTAGTTACTTAGCAAGCAATACATATAACAAACACTCTATAAGCAAATTTGCCATCCTCATACACAAACAGGCATTAGTCTTTAGCTTACAGGAAAAATTTATGCATCAAGCAAGAGACAGGTTAGAGGGAGGGGCAAGTACAAGTTGAAGACCTTTAAAAAAAAATGACATCTTGTGCATTATCCTCTCAGTTCTAAGGTTTTGTTAATTCCCAAAAGATGCAAACTTAAACTTTAAAGAAGCTCCGTGTATGATTCTGAATTTTCAATAATGTTCAATCTGAGCGATAATATACTATCTCCATGTCATGTAAATGTATCTTGTACTCACATTTTTTTTATTATTAAAAAAAAATACATGCACCGATTGCATTTAACTCCTTTTAAAAACATAGTCTATGATGTCCTGTTCAATCAACAGGTTTAAATGTGTTAATAATAATATTTTAATTTTCAGATTGATGTTTGGGAAATTATGTTTCATCAAAAAAAAAAACTGGAAATTTTTTGTAACCATCTTAAATATCTCAAACACTTGAAAACAGGTATGGTATTAAAAAGAAATCTTCAAAAAGAAACTCAAAAGTACCTACCCTTATTAGTTTGAAATGTACTTTGCTATATGCCTGAAAACATTGGTGGGTTTTGGCAGCCTGGCTACTAAAAGGAACATCACAGCTTTCACCTCGACCAAATGTATACTGATCTGAGGTGAGGTCTGAAAATATTGCAAAGCTGTATTAAAACTACCCTAATGTGGCTAATCTTTAAACATGAACTTATGAAAATGTTAATATGTAAAAGATCAGTTGGGAAAAATCACTTGAGATCAATTGAATCTCTGAATCAAATCCAACTATTGTTAGAGTGCTAAAAATGCCAAACGTACTGCTACTCTTGACTTCACAGTGTATCTTTGTATTGTAGGTAATTGGGCAATCAATATTTACAAGTGCGGCTTTTTCAATCACCAGTCTAATCACATGATTTAACCTTCGAGAACCTTCAAAACCTGCATCCATCAAATGCGTAAACAAGAATATTATCACATTCACAGGTCCTATTTGCATGCTACATGATGAATCAAATATGTTTTCTTTCCTCTAAGTATAGATGTTATTTGACTGTATAATATTGTTGCTGTAAACCAGACAATAAAGAACTTGGAATCTAGTTAAATCTTAAACCTTTACCTTGAGCAATGAAACTAATCCCAAGTGGAAACAAGCGCCCCCAGGCTTCAGACGGCTTCTCTTCCTCAATATGGAAGTCTCCATCAACAATATCCTGAGTGGGCAGGGTAGCCATCTTCGTAAAGAGAGCTTATTCTAGAAAAAACAAAAACATAAATCTCTGAGTGAAACACATTTGATGATGATGAACAAGTTACAAGCGCCAGGGATGCCACTCACATTTTCTGAAAATATCTGAAATTATGAAGATATCTTTACCCCATCAAACCGGATTCCAGGTATTCAGAGGTGTATTAAAAACATGTGTGCCATAGTCTAAAAATAATCGGCCAATCACTGGACTTTTCCTGTTCACATGAGCTCAGATGTTTACAAATGGCTTCCCCGCATAATTTGATTAAGTGTTTTAGTTGTTTTTTACTATTTGACTAATTTTTCACCATCAAGCGAGCGCTGGAGCAACCGGGGCCGTTGTCAGGGAAACGACAACAAAGGTTATTTTCAAGGAACGATGTCTTTGCAGCAAATTATTGATTCTGAAACGTGGATTGGATCAGGAATACCCCTAGATCTACAGTGATGAATCTATAGTGAAAGTTTGGTGGAAGAGATAGGCCTAGACTGATTGAAGAAAATTTATACAGCGGATAGGCAGAGACCATTACTAAGCCAGCATCTAGCTTTACTGTGTTTCTAAAGAATTGGAAGTGTAAACAATTCTGAAGAAGTAAGTGAAGGCATTCAGTTTCTACAAATTCAGTTGTTTTGCTCAGGAGCCCAGGTGGGAGCAGTTGTCAGCTGCAGGGGCAGAGGGCTGAGAGGGTTAAAAAATAAAACGTCATTTAAGACTCAGTGAACTGAATTATAATTGTTCATAGGATCAAACTTGTTCAATTTTGTCTATTCCATTAATTCCTTAGGCTTAAAAAATGGACAATACGAAAAAATGGCATCCCTGAAATGCTAGCTTACAAAAATTTGGTGCTCCCCAGCAAAATATTTGTACTTCAGCCTCAGGGCTATTAAGGGTTTTCGAGATATTTTGTATCCATTATCTGTGACAATTTTTGCCTGTGAATGATTCAAACTAAATTACAGACTTTGCTTTCATACAATATTTTGTTAGGGAATATGATTTTAGTTGGTTTTATTTAAGCTAGAATTGAGCTATATCTCTTAAAAAAAAAACACTCACTCACAAGTACACTATTTAGTAATATTTTAGAATTATTATAGAACATGTATAAACCCTTTACTGAAAATAATCATAAGTCTCTGTACTAGTAATCCAACCAGACACCTCTGTCAATCCACCTGTTAGAAAAAAAAATGGTTACTTTTCCCCCAAGGAGAAAAGTTTAGAGGAAGACCTCTCAAATTTCAAAACTATGCCAGTTGTCCTAGATACAAATTGCAATGTATGAGCAGTCAATGTAATTTCCATTTAAAGGATTATAAAGTTATTCTGTATTCTGTTTTTCTGGCAAGGAAACTGCTTGGTTTAGCACTAGTGTGGTGCAGAATTTCAAGTGCCTCAATTTAAGAAAATAATTGTGCAAAAATCGCATTGATTTTAACTTGTCCTATAAAAACACCATTGACAAAATTTATGAAGTATAGACTCTAGACCTAGATCTAGTAAACAAATTGTACCGATTTCCTTCACTTTGAGAGGCCGCAAGGTGTGTGAGTCCAGCTTTAAAATGCTAATCACAACAAAATACCATTGGTAAATTTTTTATGAACCCATTGAAGGCTGTAATTATCCGCACCCCCCTCAACCTCATGCAGCATAGATCTAGTACTAGTAGCAATAGCATGTACACTGCTACTTCTAGTCCTTGTGTGTAGTTAGATCTCTTTATAATTGTGTGATAAATCAAACATTTTAGGCTTCAAGGGCCAAAGCAAGGCCAAGGCATGGCATCTATTTTAAAAACATTCTATTATTTATAATCTAGATTCTATATATATCGCCATGCCCCATAGCCACAGGCACAGGAGCCACGACATGACATTCTATTCTTAAGTTAAATCTAGCAGTTCCTACTCTGGCAATAACTTCGGTGCAAATATTTCCTGACTCAAATGTGTGCTATGTAGACATACTCAGCTCAGACTCTTTTAATTTTTTTAAAAATATATCCGTAGATCTAGATGAATTATCAGTATTTGCCGTGTTCTTTGCAATGCCCGACAGAGCAAATTTGCCGAACGAAACGAAACGAAGCCTTGGCCAAAAAGGGAGGTAATTGTAAAAAAAAAAAAAGAAATCCGCGAACGAATGATTGAGATTAAATTCACGGAGTTTCTTTCTAAGCATGCAAAGCTTCATCTTCAAGCTTAATTAAAATTTCCTCTAAACCAATTTTTCTCAGAAATATTTGGTACTGTAGCCAATTATTTTTGTGTTGCTATGAGAACGATGTTTTTTCAGATAAAACAACCACTACAAAATTTTTAACATAACGTCGTTAGGCCTACCATCTCACTTCTCAGACCAACTGGCGTTATTTCTCATTTACTAAGCTTCTCTCTCTCTCTCTCTCTCTCTCTCTCTCTCTCTCTCTCTCCACTATCAGCGTGCCGGCATATGCCTCCTCCTTTTCTCTTTTCGCAACTACTATTCCCTTAAAATCTCCAGAAATACAGCAGTATTCCTATTTAGGCTTGTTGGCATACAGATCGAATCCAATGACTATCTTTGAAAAATCGACGTTTGTCTCAAGTAGCCTAAATGGATTTAAATAAGAAAAAATATACCGTACACACCTATCAAGCTACATGTAGCCTATTTAAAATTAGCAAAATAACCAGCTAGCGCTCTGCTGCAAGCTTTTGCAAGATTCATGCGTCATTATAAATCTCTCACTTTCTCTCACTGATACTACATTACTAGTTGCATGGCTAAGAGTTGGATAAACATAACAGAGAAGATAGTAGACCCAACATTAGTTTCAGTTTGAAAACAAGCTGAATTTGATAATAGTTACTTGACTTCTATAAGGAATACAGATAAACAAAAGATTCGGGATTTAATTTCAGTTTGTTGAGTCCACTATAAAATAGGATGCGCATCTCGACTCATTGGGCTTTAGATTGATACTGATAGGCTATACATTCAATACTTAAGCTGTAGCCAATATAATGCCACGCAAAAGTTTCATATTGAGACAAAATAAAGAGAGGAAGTACACGACAGATAATTATTACACTATAAAAAAGAAAGGTCCGAAAGCTGTGGGGAAGGCACCAGATAGTGCAGGCAGCAAACTTTCTATATAATTTATATTGTACTGCACCTTAAAATAGGCTTTGAAGTTGGGAAGGGTAACAAAGCATAATCATGCGCATATTCTTTTGCCTCGAACAAACAAGATAGGATACAAAAAATTTCTTCATGAAAATGTAAATTAAGTTGCTTCTACAAAAGATCCTGTTATGTTTGCGCTCGGCGTAAACTACATGGCTGTTTGACTCTCAACCCCCTCAAGCCTCAATCGGAAAGATAACTCTCTTTTTATTTTATTGTTTACACCAAAAACGACCCTCTCAACGCTTCCCAGTTCCCACCAACAGAAATCTATGTGATTGTGCTTACATAGTTGTAGGCATAGACCACACAACTGTATAAAATTTACACAATAGATCTAGATCTAAATCTCGCTTATCACTACAGATTAAAATCGAGAGTTCAAAATTTTCTTGAAATTCAAAGGAATGATGATTTAATCTATACTGAACGACTTGAAAAGAATCTGTGGTAAGTTTAGAGAAGAAACTTACTAAAGATCTAGAAAAAATTCTCAAAATAGACTAAACTTAGAATCTAGATTAGGAATCTAGATACTAGACTATCTATCTAGATCTAGATCTGCGAGTAGATTAGATCTATATGGATTTTTTTCTATAGTTAGATTTTAAATTGTAGATCTAAATCTAATATACACTCTAGATCTTGAAGGAAAGTTTGAAAATCGCAAATTTAGCAGTCCTGAGCAAAAAAATTGCATATTGAAATAGGCCTAGATTCTAGACCTAAACTGAAATTTAGCAAAAGTAACATTCTAGATTTTTCTATAGAATAGGCCTAGATCTGTGTGGAGATCAAGATTTGCTTCATTGCATGCAAAACTGCACACATAAAGTCTTTCACCATTGTGAAACTAAATTTTCAATTTTAAAAAAATCTTTGCCTGTTACTGTGTTAGTCCTGTTAAGTGTTTTCAGCCTTTTACAGTTTGCATGCTACGTGCTATTTCGTCTTTGTTTTTACTCTGTGAAATGGTGGCATTTTGCTTTAGAGTGACAATGTAATAACATGGCTTTTGCTTCAAAGCAAAGATTTCTAAACTTAGAACTTAGGATTTAATAGGGTAATCTGATTGGCTGCTACCATCTAATACTTGGCATGCTCCTGCTTCAATCTCAACTTCAATCATTTTCCTCTCTCTCTCTCTTGCTCTTGAGAAATCTCTCTCTCTCTCTCTACCCCCCTTGATCTTAGCATGGTCTGTCAACTTTATCTTATGATGGTGGCCTAGTTTCTTCTTCCTCTTCTGAAGTCTTCTTCTTCTCAATGTACTCTCTCTCTCTCTCCAATGCTATTGCATTCTAGATTCTACTTCTAGGTTTTAATCTATATACCCACACCTTGTTTATTTGGAATTTGTTTCTCCTTCTCCAGAGTGAGAAATCTAGATTAAGGCATTTTTTCTCTCTTCTGGTCTAAATAAAAAATTTGTAGTTTGTCTCTTTTTCCTCCTTTTCACAGACTTAGTTCTCTTTGTCTTTCTTTCTCTTTCTATCTCTTTAGCTCTATGTCTCTTTCTATCTCTCGATTTTGTCTAAAACTGGAACCAAGACATTGTCAGTACTTGCTTTGTTTGACCTTTCAGCTGAATTTGATACCATAGACCACCATATACTGCTAGATAGATATAATAATAATATTACCAACTTTTGGCATCAGAATGAAATTGCTTTGTGCTTGTTTAGCTCATTATATATTTCAAATCTCCAGTTATAGTCAGTTGTAAAATGAGAATGTAACATGGTAAGATCTGTACCAACTCTCATAAAGTATGATGTCCTCAGGGATCTGTATAAGGGCCATTCCAATTCAGAGAAAACTTGTAGTTTTTGTCAAAATTCACATGCCACTCACAGTCTTTTTCTGGTTTGTCTATGAAAATTAAAAGGCCAAAGTTTCAGAATCAATTCTTGTTGACAGAAGAAAAAGATGGCATGGATGATGATTCAAATTTTATTGTACTTATATTGCAACAGAAGACTATGTGAGACCACATTTTTGTGAAGTTGATATATCAGTCAATGTATTTCAAGCAAAACTTTCTTATACTATAGCGGAAAACAGATGAGGTCTCTGAGCATTTACTTGAGAGGCCAATTTTTGAAGTGTATAATATATATCATTATAAAGCTTAGAATGTGTAGATTACAAAAATGATAATTTTTTTAGCAAGAGGCTATTTTTAGGCGTTGAAAAAAGGGCAAGGTCATTCACCTGGTCGTGCGTCAAATTTTGAATTCTTTTTTGGGCAAACATACCCTTTAAATTTAATATTTAGAGAGTTTTAAGTTACCTGAGTGCTAAGTACCAATAAATAGGTAACTAGTAATAGTATTGCAATACAACATAATCATTGAACAAAACACAGGAATTTGAACTTAAGCAGAAAATAGCAATTTATTGCAAGAGGAGACAATATAAAAACAGAACACTGTAGATTTAAAAAAAAATACTTTTTTTTAAATAGTTGCCTCACTTAATGTGACTTATCCACAGACGCTTCAGAAGGCTAAAAAAATCCCTGGTGTAATGGTCAGGTGGCTTGGGTTGCAGACCAATATTTTTTTATGTCCACAGACATGTAAATGCTGTTTGTTTGTTTTTTTGCAAGAAATGGTACTTAAGTTGAATTCAGCTGTCTCTGGAGCCTCAACAACTTGCCAATGTTTTTTTCATCGTTACAGTATTAGAGGCATTATGAATAAAATATTATAAACCTTTGCCATCTGATTTAAGCAGTTCTAAGCTCTCAATTTGTTCATTCATAACTTCCAATAATATGTTTAAATTAACACAAAGTTCTCATCTTGTAACATACTTTTGGAATGTATTCACTATGCACCTTATAGTTATATCCAACCCTAGAATTAGCAGTCTCTTCCTGGCAATGAATCCAGCTGAAGGAATTTATTCTTTTCATGTAGGAGATTCTGTTGATGTCTCTGTCAGCCAAAGTAAGCCAATGGGCCGTGTAAGTTACGTTCACGACGCAAAAGGCACCTTTTTTAGGTTTGAGCAGAGCATACTGGAAGCAATTTAGTGGCATTTTATTTTCAAAGCTAGCACATGGTATACTATCATGTGCATTTAATCAAAGACATTTGGCTGCATGTATTTAGAGTCATGTCACCCTGAAAAGGTGTAAGTTACATGACGGAAAATGTGTAAGTTACGTGACACTGAAGCAAACACAAAAAGTCAACACTCTGCTGTATTCAAACTTGCACTGTCCCTAGCTGTCAGTTATTCACTCTACTCAGGACAGAGTCTGAATCATTTCTGCCTTCTTCTGGTACAGGAAGGTTGACTTTGTTGATGAACTGATTCTGAGTGTGAAAATATGTATTTTTTATCCTCTCTGAGCCCTCTTCTAGTTCTATACTCCACTTATGTTTTGATATTTATCTCACTCATTTCATGTCCTCTAAAGCTGCATTATGCCCTATCTCATCTAACTCAATTTCACCTCTGCACTCTCTCTCTCAGACCATATGACTATACTTTATTATGTAATACATGTGCATCATACCTCTGTTCAAACACTTATGATTTACTGATTTTTCTCCATACAATAACAATTCATTATGACCCGTCAGTAGGCCATTTCTCTAGACATTTCAGTGTAAACTCCTGGTCCCTGCAGCTTCTTTGACATTATGAATGTCCAATATGTTTGCTTCTTCTATTTAAACAATTTTGAATATACATAAAAACAAACATTATTTTCCCTAGAGTGAACTCGCAACACCTGCAAATTTCATTGGACAAAAATGTTAATGCTTTTGCTCTTTTTAGCTTTTATGACTCATCATTACTTGGCCTTCCTCTCAATGCAATGTGCCGCCTTTTCCCATGCAAATTGGCTAAGAAGTTCTTATGGAATTCATTTTTCTCAAGATTAAATTGCTTTTGAAGTTCATGTGACATGTGAAGGCAGAAGGTTTTTTTTTTTATTTGGCAGGACTATAAGGGAAAAAAAGCAAAAAGTTTACCCAGTGACCAGTCTGGCAATGTCTACACTTCATGGAATCTTTCTCTCACACACTCCACATAACCTAGTCACATTTTACATTGTCAACCCTCTCATCCACAAACATTTCCCTGTGTTCAAATTCTCTCTCCGAACATACATGCACCAGAGTTTCACTCTCACACAAATACTCAGTCCAAATGTTGTTGCAGTTGGTCAATCCCAGACCCTTTTACCACAAAACTAGTTTCTAATAATGATAATAATAATGTACATATGTAAAGCGCCTAATCTAATGAAACAAAAGCTCGAGGCGCACAGTTTAAAAAAAAAATATATGTATACTTTACGCTCAAAACATTCACACACACTCACACACCTACACGCACACCCACACTGCATTAAGAAGAATACAAAGTACTTATTTGTCATAAATCAGAAACTAAACAGCTGTGTCTTAAGAATGGATAAGGCAGCCCATGATGAGAGTTATTTCAATAGGAGATAGTGATAGGGGTCCATTTTGTAGTGGCAATTCAGAGGTAGGTTACAAAACGCCAAAATTGTAAGTTACGTGGCACTGCAAGAACTCGAACTATGAAGTTGCTGTACAGTTTGCAGGCTGGTTGTAAAGTTTGAAGTGTAGGAAATTGGTTCTTCCAGAGATAAAATAAGGAAACAGCTTTGAAATCTCTCACAATTCACAGAGTTTGACCTTTTTCGTGAAAAAAAAATGGCTATTTTTTCTGCTGTAAGTTACGTGACGTTTTGTTATGTTCAGAAAACACTCCAAGATGACACACAGTGGCCTTATATTTGGTATCAATACATAGAAAAATGGTTCAATTTTGTTATGGAAAAACAGAGGGGTAGTAAGTCCCTCTTATTTCTCATAAATCATCTGCAAAGAGAAAAAAATGCCTCTGAAATGTAAGTTACGTGACACGGAATGGCCCATTAGGTCCAATTTTGTTTTCCTTGTACCACAGCCTAATGGTAACCTCATTTAGAAATTCAATTTTTCTTTTCATAAGTATGCTGATGACACTTAGCTTTATACTTGAACAGTGGACTTGGCCCAAGTAAGTTCTTCCCTTGAATCTCTTGATGAATGTGGAGTCTTTTGATGACATGTAAAAGCCATCTCCTCATGGATGTCACTGTCAGCCAAACTGCTTTGCTTTAATTAAAATCAAATGAAGATGAAACTGAATTGATGATCGTTGGACTCCATAATTGAAACCTGTTGATGTATTATATCAAGTTTTAAACTGTGGCAATGCGGCAATGAAATTTCTTTCTCTTGTGTAAAAAACCTTGGAGGTGTTGGTTAGAGTAATGATATATAATAATATGTATTTAGTTTTTCCCTGGATGATCAAATTTAAAAAAAATTAGACGTTCTTGAAACCTAGAACTTCAGAAAATTGCCCACACTTACTTTAAAAACCTTTTCTTTTTGTTTGAAGCAACAAATAAACTTGTCTGTACTTTTGTAACTTCAAAATTAGATTATTGCAATTCTCTAAGGCTAATGGCTGGCATCTTCAAATGTAAAATTGCTAAATTGGTACATAGAAAGAGCTGCATTGGCTACCAGTCAAACAGCACATCGAGTAAGCAGCATTAATTGTATTCAAATGTTTAAATCTATCCTATTTCTTTGAGTACTATGTTTACACCTTACACTCCTACAAAGACTTTAAGATCAGAAAAGAAGAATTTGTTTGCCAGACATTATCTTGTCCATGGTTTTTGCACTTCATATTTCTTTTTTTCAATTGATTTTTAAATTCTCAATTGTGTATGTTGTCCTTGTTTGTAAACTTGTATGAAAGAAATTGTGTAGTTTTTATTTTATGAAGCGCTTTGAGCCTTTATTTTATTGTAATAGGCGCTATATACATCTAGATATTATTACTAAATGATCTAAAACTTTTAAGGCTTTAAAAACAAAACAAAAACATTTTCTTTACGGAGCTCTCCATCTTGCTACTGTTAGACAGGATCTAAGACTAAGGACGATGAAGTGGAAGAACGAAACAAAGAACTGAGACATACAAGACAGTGGCAAGATACAGTTTTATTTTGAATTGTATCTTTGTCTTAATAGCTTTAGAAGCAGAAGAGTTCTTCTCACTCTGTAGCAATTTAAGGCACGTTAATTATTACATTGTCACTCTGTAGCATTAACATCAACTTTCTAATGCTTTATACAAGACTAATTTCAAAGTTGAAAGAGTGTTTACAGATTAAAGGTCTCTAAATTTAAAAATAAGGTGTAGGTCTATTTTTTGGAGGTTTTCTAATCCCAGGAATTGAAAACATGCATGAATGATGAAAAAAACATTGGTCTAACCCTCATATTCTTTGTGATAGGTGATGGTTATACACACATGGTAAACAATAACACAATATACAAAGCTCTTCTTAAATTTATCCCCATCCTCAAGTTGCACTAATCACAAGCCAACACAGACTAAGTGGGCAGTTCCATTCATTGTCATACACAAAGCCAGACTATCTCTGAAGACCTATGTAAGCACCCCAGAAAAGAAATAGTAGGCACCCCGCCTCTGCTCCCCCCACGCACGCACACTTTCTCGAAATTGCCCTCATTATCCATCTGATTAAACAAAAACTAATACGCTATGTAAGACCGTCTCTAGAGACTTGTTGAGTCAGTGTTGAAACCAGACCCACTGGTTATGCATTGTCATAGCTTACCTGTCGATTAATAAGTTGTGTGAACTTAGGACACGTTAATATACTGCTAGACAGTTGTCAGTCGGCCAAAAAACTGGGGATTGTAGTGTTGCAAAGTTTTTGGTATTTCAGTTTGCTTGATATTGCTTCATTATGGCCAATGTCTTCGATAGCCTTTATTCGCTAAGTCAAAGGTTCAGATACAAAGAGAGTAACAAAATCATTCTTTGAAAAATATTTGTAATGTCTGAGGTTCCGAAAAAAAAAATCCAGCTATAGGCAAGTTCCCGGAGTAGGATTGCATAAGGGAATTAGCAGAAAAAATCAACACATTGTATGTATTGATGATAAGCATAGATCTTTATGTAACATTTTGATCAACGCCCATGAAGTCTCTCACTCATCACAGGACATGCCAATGATAATGCACATTGACTAGTGAACTAGACAAGCAAAGGCATGCACAAGCCTTAGCCAAGCCCGAACTGGGCCTCTAGTCTTATGTAGGCTATTACGGATGTGCTTACTGAAAGTTTCCTTCCTTTATTCTTCCTACGATTTCTCTAAAGCCCGCCTAATTTCTCCCGCTGTATCCAAGTTTGTGCCTGTCCCTGTTCTGTTCAACCCATGCATGCAGCACTCGTAAAACTAAAAGACTTTGTATGGAGAAAAAAGCGGATTCCTCCTCCAAAGTCCTGCAGTGAGGGTAGTGCAGCTGTAGTTAAGCTCTAATGTAGTGAGAATGAGCTGTCACTAAAAAGTTGTATTGAAATTTGCTACTCAGGAATGAGGGTTTTCTTATCGGTAAACAAACCTTTTTCCTTGCAACTTTGATTTCAATGATTTGTATACATGTATCACAACCTTCATTAAAACTATAAAAAATTTTTTTCTCTCTTTTTATTAGTTGCCGAGACCTATGACCATGAAAAAATTGACATCGTGTTTGGCCCTTGTGCCAAAGGTACGGGTAGGAGCAGCCACCAGATACTGCTGTTACTTGGTTGGTGCCATTGCTATCATAGAGTTTATACTCTTGAACATATTCATGCTGTACGTCATAAGCCATCTTAGCCAAACCTTTTCAGCCTTAACATCAAATGATGGGTCACACTCACGGTCTTTTTTGAACCGCTTACAAGACAATGGGCTTGTCAACGATATCATTAGCAACGCAAAGTCAAATCAACTTTTCCAGAAGACGTTGCAAGAAACTTTGGAGAGGGTGTACATTGTTCACTCAAAACAACAGAGGAGCAGAAGCGGAAAGTCTGTGTTAAGAGATGTTAAAGACAGGACCATGAAAGATATTAGTTTTTTAGGCCTGGATGTCTCACACTCAAAGGAAGCAACTTATATTTACAACAGGATTCTCTCAAGGAAAGAATTCCCTTATCATTTCTTCATAGTTGACATTGGTGCAAATGATGGATTTCTTTCAAGCAACTCTTTCAACTTCATCCAATGGGGATGGGATGCAGTTTTAGTTGATCCACAAGGACTAGAGCTACAAACAGCCTGGCAAAACATCAAAAGGTAATATTAAAAGTGTTTTAGAACTAGTTTCTGTAGTGGTCACATCACTGTTACTGTACACAAATATTTTTTTTTTTGCATCCTAATTTTGTGAGTTTCAAACCATAAGTGTAACTTAACAGTAATCAAACATATGGGCAGTGCCATGTAAACATAAAGACATTCTTTTTTAGACCTAACTTTTAGAATAATTCACCGGAATTGATTTTTTTTAAATCACTTTTCTTTGATCTGCTTCTGTATACTGTAAAGTATATACTATAAGCTATGCCAAATGTTAATAGGAGTTAGGAGAACATCTAAATTAAGAGAGATTTCTTAACTCTTGTTTTTTTTTTCAATGTATTTGAATCTTATAATTTAATTTTGAAATAACAAGAACCCAAATCAGTTCTATTGGTAATAGAGAAAGTAGAGTGATATAATTAAAAGCCAACATGAAAAGACAGACTCACTGATTAGGTATTCCTTTTTAAAAAATCCTTTTTGAACCTTTGTTTAGCAATAACGAGAAACCTAACAACAATGACAGATTAAAAAAAAAACGAATTCATTAGTACTGATTTTCACTGAAAACTAGAATATATATATATAATTTCACAAAAATTTGTGACATAAGCAGACATTTTAACCTTGACAAAAAAAATAATCACCTATCACATTCCAGAAAATGATGGATTTGTTAATTTAATATTTAATATATTTATATGAGTGCTGTACCAATGAACTTCCAGCTATATTGATCAGTACAATGACGGTGATCAGTATGTTGAGCTAGTGCGAGCTGCAATCACAGAGCAGGATGGCTCTGTTGAGTTCCATTACAGCAGTCGGGGCCAAGGAACGATGAGTCATGTCGCCAGTGCTGGAGTGCATAAAAGGCTGGAGGGCGAAGTCAAACTGCGTGTCAGTGGTTTGACTGTCAAGACACTGGCAGCCAAGTCCAAAATACCCAAAAACTTTGGCATTCTCTCAATAGATGCAGAGGGGATGGGGTTAGAGGTGAGACTTTACAGTCTAGTTTGGCTCTTTCAAAGCCCATGGGCACAAAATTTAACTTTCAATTATAAAGACATCATACTATTTACTATCAGTATTCAAAAGGAGATTAAAATTAACATGCTAAATAAAGTTCATTTAAACCTCAAATTGGCTCATAAATTCTCTAAGTACATGTGAGAAAGAATTAACTTTCCGATTATCCGGCGGATTATGGCCGATGATATTGGCCAGTGTCACTTGAATGTTTAAGCACGTACCCGAATCAACAAGGTTTGAATTATAAATTTACATTTTTTGTTCACTTTGCTGTACCTTGCCCTAAACAGCTTAGCTAGACTCTGAAGCACATGTTTATTTTATAAATTTATAACGGTTTCCTGATCACTTTTCAAACAGCCTTTGTAGGTCAAGAAGTAGGAATTTAATTTTTAGATGATGATTTTTCACATTTCAATTTTTATGATTTTGAGGTAGTGATTTTTCAAATTTCAATTTTTATTCTTATTTGTTTTAGTGTGTGGGGTGTACTCTGTAGTGGTATTTTTACAGGTGCTAGAAACATTGCTCTTATTCTGATGTATAGGTTGCATATTTGACACCTACTTTTTCCACATACTGGTATATCATCACCTGAGCTAGCAAAATGGAATGCCTTATTTTTTTTGTAGTTTCAAAATGGCTTCTCATTGACTGGAATATACATTTCATACATATTTTGCATTTGAGGAAAAATAGCTCAGCACATTTTAAATATTTTTTTTTAATGGTAAGATTGTCAATGATCTTACCAACACAGCAATAATTTGTACTACTACCTCAGTGGCGATATTTTTTATATCATCTTGATTTCATTTATTTTAGTTTTATTTGAGCAAGTATTGAAGCAGAGGCTGCCTCCACTATTGATTCTAATCTTTTCTACAAAAGATAGTGTGTGGGAGGCAACTATTTTGTTTTAAGCGTACATTTTTTTGCAAAATGGCATAATTCACTATTCCAGGGACATGATCCAAAGTCTGAAAATTTTGTGAAATTGAGAGATCAATCTTCTTACAAAAAATTAATGCCTTTTTTAGTAGTAAAGCGCTGTTGTCTCACTGCTTTTCCAGAACGCCGGGGCAGATGATCACTGAATGATCTAGACTAGATTTAGATCTAGGTCGAGGTTTGTGACGTCAAATTTAGAAGTGGATGAGTTCATACTGCTGTTGGCAATCAAAATTCAATCTGTGAAAGGTCCTTTTCGATATTAAAAATCTGAATGCGCCTCAAGCTCTAGATTCAAAGCTTAGCCATTTTCAGTCTAATCTTCCCTCAAAAGCCATCACAAGCGCTATCACTTGCTTCAGATTGTCTAATTCATCAGAGCCTAGTTGGTGCATTGGTTAGAGCGTTGTGCTAATATTAGTAATAATGTGAAGGTCAGGGGTTCGATCCCCACACTTGCCAATTTTTTACAAAATCCACAAAAGAAGCGCTCTGCTTTTTTATGTTATCAACGGAATGAACTTTGTTATATGGTTTAATGCTTTTTTTTTATGAACGACTTATTATGGTACGGACAGTGTAGGACCTTTTTAGTGGGTTCGTCTATTCTCATATATAAGGATGATTTTTTTCCGCAACCAGTCTCAAACATTTGGATGTCTGCTTTCACATTATTTTACTTACAACAATTCCATTATCTTTGCTTAAAACCTCAAAATTTGCAGGTATCTTACTAGTTCCTTTAATTATGATTTATGTGAGGAACGCTTGAAAATGGTATAGTTGGTTTCTTGTGTGTGGCAAAGTCTTGGTGCCCTTCTGTATTCAATGGTTGCCTTTGATGCGATTTCGATTGTTCTGTTTAAGCTAGCATGTCGCCTAGAGAGATTAATTAAAGACCTTTGCCATGAAACTTCTTTTAGTTGAGCGTTTACGTCATACCAAAGGGAAGCATTTTCAGCCATTTTCATTTAAAGCCTACTTCAATCCATTACTAATTTCATTCTTTTAATCTTTCAATCATTGCAGATATTGAAGCAGTGGCTTGCTCTTGAATTTCGTCCAGCATATATCATCTATGAGTACTTAAGGCTTGGTGAACCTGAAGCTGTATTTATTAATCGCCTTAGAATGAATGGCTACCACTATCTTGGCAAGCGTGGCTGGAATTTTATCTTCGAGCATCAACCCTCAGAAACAGAATCGGACACCCCATCATGAAATTTGAATTGATTTAATGTCATCCTTTTTTTTTTCCTCAGTCCAGCATTCTGCAGTTTCATGTTTTTTTTCCAGACTGCCCCTAATGTTTTTTTTTTGCTTTTGTTTAGTTTTTGATATTGTATTGTTGTGAAAGCCAAGTAATTTAAAGAACTGAGCCGTAAATCTAAAGAAAGAGTGACTGACAGCCCCTATTGAAAGTGAAATGCAGGAATATACAGAAATTTTGTCTCACATTTTTTTGGTAATGCAGTGTAGTTTGTATGTCTGCAGGGTGACCAGGTGCAATTCCAAACCTGCTGTTAGGCCAAACTTAACAGCTTAGGCTAGTGATACAACTCTTACTGTAAGACATTCCAAGCGATACAAAGTTGGGTAAAAATATTCAAATAGTTATCCCCCTGATATGTTGTGGGTTACACCACGTCACCCAGTTTAAAAGTATGATGTTGTTTTTCATGCCTACATATCATTACCACATAAATTTAATCTAAAATTATGATGATCTCACTGACTTGTACATGAGGGTGATTGTTTGACTCTCTACACAGGTCCCCTCCGTCCTTTTAAAGAACTTATATAGTTGTGAAGATTTTGAATACCTTTTTTTTTAAATTCGAACACAGAGTTAGGCTAATGTTCCTTTCAAATGATGCATATGCCATACGTAAGTCAAGTACATAATAGTCAACTGTGTAATCATCATCATCATTATTATTATTATGAAAGAGAAATAGTTTTAGGTAATGGCTAAAAAATATTAGCTTGTTCAATGGTGAAAGAAATAAATCAACCAATGTTGATGTACACATTAGTACTTTCCACACATAGCTATGTATTATCACTGCATTAACAAAATGGCAAAGGACATATCTTATTTTTCATGAAATTTATTTACCAATAGCTCAATCTGTTAATTTTTTTTTTGTTGCTATTAACGGGTAATCATTTAATGTACCTAAAACGAACTGTTCTAATCTTTAAGGCCAAGTCAAGTACCGGTACTGAATTATGTGATTCTTTTTATCTGTACAGTACTGAATTGTGCGATTTTTTTCTTCTGTATAATACGTACGAAACAGTCATTTTTTTTTCAATGAAAATTTGCCATATATGTGTGTTCACTGATTGAATTTAATTTGAAAATGTAGTAACTGTTCTTTATACTATACATACAGGCTATAGTATCGTAACAATATAACTGTTTGAAAAGAGGTGTAGCTTTTGTTTTGTTAATTTTTTTATTAAATCATTCTGTTTCTCACAAATTTCTAAAAACATATGAGTATGACTTAAAAAACTAGCAACTCCGAAGTTGTAATGATTTCAAACATAATGTGAAATGTTATTTAAAAATTTAATGCGTAGGGTAATGATGATAAATGTGCTTCTTTGTAAAACTTAATATACTCACTTGGCAAGAGATGGTTGTGATATAACAAGCACTGAAATGATATACAGTTCAGTCTGGATATTTCAAACCCCAAAGGTACAAATTTTTATCATTGAATTCACCAAACTTAAATTATCATCATATATGTGTAGACCCAAGTTATGATTTCAAAATTAAAATCAAATAATTTCTTTAATTTTTATTTTATCTTATTCTGTAAGCTAGAAATTGAGATATGAGAAGGTTTCTACGAGGTACAAAATCAAGAAAATCAGCTTTAAATGCCTCAACCTCATTTATAGTATATTATCTAACTTTAACCCTTGCTTTCGCCAGTGCCCACAAAGATTACAAAAAATATAAAAGAAGGATACAATAGACAATCTGAACAGAGTTCAAATTCAACAAGTAGATGTTTTTAAAGTATTCAGGTTATAATTATTTGGGCTCAACTGTACATCAAAGAACAAAGTGAAGTTGAAAGTTACATTTAAATGAACTTTTGCAACCAAAGCCCCCCCCGAAAAAAAAATTGATAACTCATATTTGCACCTCTCCTTGTCTAAATGACGGAGTTTTTTGCTTAATTATTGGAAAATTTTTATATGGTGATGAATATTGATCAATTGTTATTCTCAGTAATCACCTCAATTTTTCAATGTTCAAGATGTAGTATCTGATAAAGTGATTCAAATGTGAAATAAAAATTATAAAGTTTTCTTGATAATTAATAAGTGACTCAGGTAAAAAAAAAAAAGAAAAGGTCTTTTTATTGTGCATGCCAAAGACCAATGTTGGATGTTATTAATGTCAAATGTGAGCCCTATTTACAACAAAAAAATACTCATTTTGTACTTGAGCGGCATTCCATTTTTAACATTGTGATCAAAATTAGCATTGTTCATTGTTTTAAAGTCTCCACTGTGTTGTGAAAATTTCTCTCTAAATTTGCAATACTCGCCGAATAAACTGACAAAAAAAGCAATCAAAAGAAAGCTCAACCCTATCCCTGCACTGCGGTATTGTAACTGTAAGTACGATCTACATATCTTTAATGTAAAAAATGGGAAATAAATTCTGAAACTTCATGTATGCCTAAAAGAATATTTTTGAAACTGGTTTGTGTGATTTGTTTGGCAAACAGTGATAAAGTATACTGACCAGTGATCTCTGCTTTTTATGGGCGATTTGAAGCATCCAAAGCTTTTGCCACCCCATATTATAAAGAGGAAAAGCCATAACTTAAGTACAGTCGGACCCGCTTAATCGAGAAATTTCGGGAGAAGGCATCTTT
>BMAT01013304.1:107127-128860 GCA_019649035.1 Elysia marginata | reverse complement strand
GGCAGGCACATCAAACCTCTGATGTGGCTTCTTAATCTATATTAAGATTAGAGAATTGAAGATTTAAGATTAGAGGTTTGATGTGCCTGCCATCGATATGCATTATTTTTATATTGGATGTATTTAAAAAGTCATGTACTTTCAAGTTTCAATTTTTCCAGTCTATTGCTAAAATGACTGATATATTTATGGCAACTATTGTCAAGAGTTTTTCAACATTTTAAAATTTTTAATACAGTGGATTTATCTGTAACAGAGACTATGGCAGACCATTTACAATATTAAATTTTACTCTTATCACAAAAATATAAAAAGAGAAAATCATTAATCACAAATAGACCCAGATCAATCCGGACACTAATAGACCTTTTGTAATGTTCCAACTATAGTATTAGTAGAAAATGGGTTGTAGACAAAATGAAATAGAAAGCAACACAGTATTCTATAACATTAACAGTATATTTAGAGTAAAAATCTAAACAGGGATAGAGCTGTTACTTTTAGAAGTCCCGTAAAATGATAAATTTGGCATTTAGCATTGCTATATTTATTTTGACAATCATTAAGGGCATGAAGAAGATTTGGTTCTTTTAATTTTATTCAGATAATATTAGTCCTTGTAAAGTAATCTTCTTTACCTGTTGTCAGCTTTTTACAGGTATATTTTTCTATTCTCCTTGTGTAGCTTCCACTACCATTAGTCGCTTTTAACATTTTTTGCACATTTCTGGATTTTGCTTTATTTTGTTGATCCTATAAATGGATTTTTCTAATCACCTTGTGTAACTATCATAATCAGCATGGTGTTTTGAACTTTCTGGATACTGTTTTCTTTTCTTGTATTTTTTATAATCACCTTGTGTACTGTAACTATCATAATCAGCATGGTGTTTTGAACTTTCTGGATACTGTTTTCTTTTTTTGTATTTTTTACAATCACCTTGTGTGACTATCATTATCAACATGTTGTTTTGAACTTTTCTAGATGCGATTTTACTTTATTGATTTACCAGCTGCATTAATTTTTTTTTCTTAAACATCTTTTCATCATTAGGACATTATTTTTAATGATCTTTACAGCTGTAACAATACATGAAATTTTAGCCGAAAATTCATTAGTGTTTTTTTGGGTCAAGCGAGCCATGTAAAATGGGCATACAATGGTCAAAGGAAAAATATGTACAACTTATTTTTATAAAGAAAAAAGAACAAAGCCTGGCGCACTGTGGCCAAGGAGATGAGTTACGCTTATGTTCCTGTTAGGTCTTTTAGATACCAAATTTTATGCACTCAACGCTTTTCTAAAATTCTCGTAATTATAAGTTTTCTAGATGTGGGGATCTTTAGATTCAAACTCATAAACAAAAGTTGACAAGGCTCATGAGTTCCTAATGTGGTCTTTGAAAGCTTTTTCTTTTGTTCCTTTGCAGTATCTTTTCTCCACATCATGTATGGCTTTATGTCAAACACACTGCAAAATTACCCTCCTGTAACCTAAAGGTGTTTTCAACTCATAGAATAGTTTTTTTGCTTTTATGCAAGCATCGGGTGAGAGGAAAATGTTAACATTAGCAATTAACATTAGCAAAAAGAGCAGAAAATTTTCGGAGTAAGAGGAATTTGATCCTATGTGCATAATTGGAATTCTCTCAATTCCAAATTTTTGTCCCTTCATTTGAGATTCAAATTTGGGGGTTTCCACTGTATGTCATTCTTTTGTAATAATTTTTACCTGAATATTTTTATTTTGTCAATCTTAATTTATTGTGTGTGTAATTCTTTTGTGTAACAGTTATTTGCCTTGTGATTATAATAAAAAATATACAATAAAGTTTTTTTCCTTTTGGAATACCTTTTTTCATGGGACTGTTTTTTCTCTGATCAATGATGTACAGTATAATCTATGTTTTGCAACCAGTGCACAATATTCAGTGGACAAGGCATTTGTAATTTCAACAATGCATTTTTTAGCTTCCATTCTGTTATGTCAAAAACATAATTAACAAATACAGTGCAGACTGCTTAATTCAAAGTGCTCATGAACAACAAATTCAGTTCGGAATATCAGAACTAGACTTACAGGATAGTTGACAAAGAGAAAAATACTAGTTGGGGTTGGAACATGAATCTCCACTGTATATTCTAAATTTTGCGGAAAGATTTTACAACTTCTTTGTGTTTAAAATGTAAAGAAAAAAAGAAAAAAATCTACAATAAAAGGGCCTTTTCTCCAATCAAAATTTCTGACATCCAAATCATTTGCACTGGTTACAAGATGTATGGTCTCTGCTCAGTGCCTAACAAGTACATTTAAAATTTGAGCTTGAGCTAAATAACCATCATTCTTTAAAATTCTACTGCTACAAGTTTCTCAAAAACAACTAAACATATCATAGAGACTAGGAAAAGTGGAATTGAAAGAATTTGTTATGCTAATTGCAAAGCAAAATTTAAAGGAATTTCTGCTTTTTTACATTTGATTAAAAAAAGGGCAGCAAATGGATTTGTTTTTTTTTTTGTTTTTTTTTTTACCCCTTTAGATCATAGCTTTTGTTCCTTATGCATTTTGAGTCTGCCTGCAAAGATTTACCAGATTTCATTTGGCATTACTTCAGTCTTAATTTTCTTTTTTTCCTTTTCTTTTGAATATTTTTAGTTTTTCTTCATTTTTACATTGTGTCATACCAAGCTCATGGTTTTTAGTACCAAGATAGATATTGTTGAATCTGAAAATTCCTTTTCTTTTAACAAGAGATGTATTACAGTATAGGCAGTAACAAATAAAATTGCTCTACTTTCAACAGTGCGGTCCATGTTAAGCATGCTTCAGTGCCTGTAGCAGGTTTAGATCTTTTTTCATGAATGTTTACATATCAGTACTCAAGCAGACTCAAATGTGAGTATTTTTCACCTTGCAAGTGTCACGTTCTGTAGGTTCAGAGTGGGTTCAGCTGTTTACAAATATTTTTGAAAATTTTAGCAGTCAATATCATACTCATAAAACCTCTTTTTATTTTTTAAAAGCTAAAAAGATATAAGACCAAAATAAAATTTTCTTAGCAATCCACAGACGAATTGGCCATCTTGAACTTTAGTGTCAGGTCATTTCCGCCGTAAAACCACAATAGGTATGTTTTTAAAAAATCCTTTAAGGGCTAAGACCATGCGCTAAAAAAAACAAAACAAAAACAACAGCTGCTGACATCCTTGGCAAACTATTGATATATATGTAGGCCTAAATTTTTTTTTTTAAATGTCAATACATTAATTTTTTCTTGTACAAAGCCCATTACAGTCAACTCTTCTTGAGCCAACATCTAAGAAACATAACCAAGTTATGTACATATAACTGGCCCCATGAGAAACAAGAAAACCAAGTTAATTGAAAATTGACTTCAGTACAGTTGACCCTATGAATTTTGTCAAATGGGGGTATTTTTAAGATTATGTGCTTGACTGATCCATGATGGAAATGTAAATCAGGAAATTTTGACAGTGTCATGAAATTTTTTCTCCTTCAAAGTCCATTATTTAAATACAGTATTTGCAAAAAATGTTTCAAATTTCATCAATGATTAATCTCAGGAAATGAAAATTGTTCATTTTCATAGAGAGTCTAAAAGGAGTCAGTTGTAAAAAAGTAACCTCGCACTTTAGAAAAAAAATTGATTTTCAGATATTTGAACGACACACTTTAACTTTTGGAAGCTTACACTGAAGAGTGTAGACCCCCTGTGTTTTAGTTTAATTTTGGTGAGACTGGCTCATCATGTCATGATGTTATAGAGTTCTGCTTTGTCCTCACACTAACAAAAACTAAACCATGTAGATTAAAGGCTTGTTCCCACTGAGCCAGAAATGGACTGAACAAAATTAGTCCGAGTCGGCTAGAAATATAGAGCATGAACTTGCAACAAAAAAATCATGGGAAAATGGTCTTTGCGTTTTGCGCTAATTTTGCCAGGTCATTTTTATGAATCATCAAGCACAAGCCTGCCATGAGCAAATAAAAATTACTTTTTAAAATCTTTTTATACGAAACTATGTGATCCGCGCCCTAATTTTAACTAAATCTATGCGTAATCGAGTAGATTTGATGACAAATAAAGATTTGATTTTTTTTTTTTTATTACTAAATCAAGGTCTTTTTCTACTGCTAGATCTTGAAAGCTTTGCTTTAACTTTAGAGTTGGCCTTGTTAAAGGAAACATGCAATGGAAGTGACCCAACTATTAGTGTAAGGTTAAGTCGGGTCAGTTCATTTCTGTCTCAGTGGACAAAAGCTCTAACGGATAACTTACAAACCAGTGTGTCTATATTGTTTATGGATTGGCCTACTTATTGTTTCAAGTCACCCAAAATAGGTCTGCACATGGCACTGGGTTAAGGTCTTGACTTTCTTCACCTGAGCTGAGCAGGTCACAATTTGAGACTATGGTCATACATGCGCTATAAGTTAGCATAATGTTGACTTAAAGACTAAACTTTGTGTTATGTTAATAAGCTTGGGGTCTACAAAGTCAAATGTGGCAGTGAAGATGCAAAGAAATGAGACATGTCCATTTCAAGATTTGGTAAACTACTAAAAATGTTCATTGATTTCTCTTAGAAATTTTTAACTTTTGTGTTGTCCCAAAACCCTTTATATCTAAATACAACAAACTATTTGTTTGTAAGAGGGGAAGACGAAAAAGTCTGTGGCAGTTTTTGTACTTTTTTTTTAATTTGCAAAAAAAACCAAAACAAATACAACAACAAAACAATACAAAAATCAACAAAAGATACCCATGTTCAAACAAAGAATAAATGTATTTCAGTAACTCTCTTCAACAACACTGTTTAGAATTAGTCAAATGAATTATTTGCACAAAGAAAAACTATATTTGGCAAAAAAAAAAAAAACAACAAAATAAATTGCGATCAAAATATTCCGTCAAACAAACCAGCTGAAATATCACTTGCTTCTTCAATTGGCATTCTATGGGAGAAAAAGTAAGCAAATGTATATATATATAATAATAACAAAGAACCTACCAAAAAATATGCAGATACTTTCAATAATTTTTGATTAGTGTGAAACTGAAAGTAGCCGAACAAAGATGGACGACATCAATTTGTTTTAAATTTCTTTTTTAAAAAGTTGATCAGTCAGTTGAAAGTATCTGATTTTGTCTGACAGTTTTACACCTAAAGGGCTATCTATATGTCTATTAAATTTTTAAAGAACATGTCGAAGTCTCTCATTGGCCAGTCTTAGTGAGAGTTAAAATAAAAAAAAAACATTAAGAAGTCCTTTTAACCACTAAAACGTAAATTTAAGTTCTAAACCATCCTACATTTAGACTCAAAAGGTATTTGCCAAACTAAATTTCATTCATGCTTTTGTCAACAGAGCCCAAAGTACATAAAAGCCAACTAAAATGCAGACCAAATCCCTAAAACAAAACAAAAAGCTTTCTTATATTCTAACCATCTCCAACGCCTCACTTACGTACTGCCCATCACAGGGACAATATAATTAGCTTTCTAACAAGTTTTTTTTATTTCATGCAGATTTCATCTTTATGCCAGATTTGAAAGTTAACTGATTTCCTTATTTCATATTTATTAAAACGTTTAAAAACAGACAAACTTAAAGCTGTAAAAGATTGTTTAAGAAAAATCTTATTCAATGTTGAATGTACAGATAATTTTAAACTTGCAGTTTCTAGTTAAGGAGAGAAAAAAAAAGTTTTTCAAACTCTTAAGAGATTAAAGAAAGCCAATCAAACACACAAATTCACCTGCTGTTCTATTTTTAAGGCCATCTACAACTTGGTTATAGGGTAAGTACCGTTGCTGTAAAGAAAATGGTTATGTTGTACACATGATTGTAATAATAACTCTAAAAATCACATTACCTTTCAACATTCCTAAAGAAGTTGAAAGCAGGATTCTTTGACTTATTCCCTCCATCTCCCAGATCACTTGAGGACTAAAATACAGAAAAAGGTATGGTAGCCATTGTTAGAGTTTAAACAAATAAGGATTTACACTTTTTTCAAGTTTATGGTTGCAGGATAGCTAGCTTTGTAAGCAAAAAATTTTCGGTATTCATGACGATGTTTCTTTAAGACGTGGGTGCTCTACACCACAAAAGAAAAAAATTGAAGAAAAATGCTTTGGAAACAAAGAGAATAGACCCAATTAAAAACGCACATGTTTCTTCAATAGGCTGTATGGGAATAGGGTAAATGTCCTAGATCATGCATGTGTGCGTGTGCAAATAATGTACTTATTATTTTTATGTTACACTTTCTTTACCATAGTGGTAATGTATGAATGAGTTTTTAATATGTAATAGCGCTTTGAGCTAAATGTTTTTGGGGAAAGCGCTTTATAAATAATCTACATTATTATTGTTATTATTATTATTATTATAAATAAACAAATACAAACAATCTAATGGCTGGCTGTCTTACAAAATCAGCATGATATTTTTATGGAGAATTCTAAATTTGAATCAATACAAAGTAGTGGCAACCACAATACCTATATCAAGAATGTACCATAACTTATATTTCCTTAGTAATAATTTAAAGACTTACGGTACCAGTAAGTAAATAGTGGTGGATTTAAGTGAAAATGACCCAAAAAATACTTGCCTTGATTCTAGTCCTCTATTTACAGAAGCTTGGGCATTCACCCCCTTGCCATTAAAGGAGTCATAGCTTATACAGTTATACCATGTCACCAATACACTTCTTTAAACCATTACTGATTGTGCAGTGGCTGTCTCCTGTATTTTTTCTAATTTCTTAGAGCTATTAACAAACCTGCTGGCCGAATCGGCCATTTGTCTTGTTCCAAGCCAAAACATGTCCATAGCGATGGGATGAGTGTGGAGACTTAGTTTTCACATTTTGTTTTTGATCTTGACAGGGGCCTGCTTGCTTAGAACTTGCACTGCTTTTGCTCGGAATGTCTGAAGCCTTGGAGTGAAAATTACTGTCAGTATTGAAGTTGTCTGTTATTTCTGCATTACGCTGACCAATATAAGGCTGTGAAACATTTTCTTCATACAAATTTACAGAATTTATGTGCTGAAAAGCTTCTTCACAGGCATCTCCATAAAGTTCATTTTGAAGATGTTTGCCTTCCTGGGTGTGAGAGCTAACGGATGCAGAGTGCAATGGATCAGAGTCTGTTAGAGAGATAACCTCGGAAAGCAGCGTATCAATGCTATCATGCACGGAGGACATGTTTGGTTTTGTGGATGAGTGTACAGATTTTGACAAAATCTGGTCTTTTAAATTAGAGATAGCCCGGAACTCAGATCCCACAGAGGTTGGCAAATTATGTTTGACTTCTGGTATACCATCCTCTGCAACAAGTACTCTCTGCATTTCTTGATGAGCTTTAGGTGTTTGGTATGATCCGTTAAAAACAAAATTTTTGTTTTGATCATCTGAGGCTGACATACTTCTTGTGGCTCTTGGAATGCAATTCAAAACTTTTGATGAGGATCTAAGGAGATTGTCTTGTTCACTCATTACATGTAAATCTACATGGTCTGATGTATGATCCTGAATGCGACCATAACCTGACATGTCTACGTTGGCTATGTTGGTTGACTGGGAATAACTTGATCCACCGGGAGGACAGGTCCCACCATCAACTAAATAACACAGCTCTTCGTCACTGCAATTATAGAGAGCAAATATTTTACATTGTTAAACGCTTCTTCAAAGTTTTGTGAACTTGCAATCTTCTCAAATGATAGCAATACTGCCTTTAAAATCATTACAGAAGTGCATGTGTAAAGCAGGATTTTTGGTTTAAAAAAAAATCCCACTGTAGACATGTTCCAGCAATATGAATAGACAGTAATCGGAAAAAATTAAAAAACACCTCTGCTTTGATGGCACTCTTATCTAGGCACTTTACAAGACCCGCCTCACCCTTTCCTTCCTCTCTTCATTCACAACCATCATTCATATTGTTTTATAGATGGTATAAGCTTACAAATAGATACAGGAGTAGACACAATCTACTTTGGCTCCTACAAGATCGACTTATAAGGAAGTGCTTATATTTTTTTGTATTTGAAGGGAGAGGGGCCAAGAAAAAAATATCAAGCAAGGCGATCTTGAGTTCAGTGGAGTTTGAGTGTACATGCAAGGGACAGGTTTGAGAGGTGGATTCTATTAATAAATGAAGTTCAAGTAATTGTAAGCATAATAAATTTGTAAAATTGCCTGAGTAAAAGAAACCTGATTTCTTGTATAGCTTAAATGCATTTTGTAAAAGTTTTTGTTCATTCCCAAGATGTTTGAACTATGAGATTACCACTGTTTTTCCCATTTGTTTCACATTCAACAATACATTCACAGGGATTTATGGTGAGATTGGGAAGAGAGACTCGTTAAAGGGAACCTTGAATTTGTGGTTATCCACTGACAATCGGCATCATCCCTGGCTTTCACTGAACCCTGCATCTGCTGATGTTTCTGAGGCTGTTGCAATGGACTCAATGGCTGCAAAGGCCTCAGCTCTGGAGTATTGGTGAGGCTGGGTAGATCATCTTCAAAATCATCATCTCTCAGGTGAATAGGTCTGCCTAAAAGAAATATAATAACGTTTAGGTGAATACAGAATGTCTTATATCTTAAGCATCCTACATCAAATGTAATGTTTAGTTAAATATTAAAATTCTGATTATCCCAAATTACATCTCAAAAACTTGTAAAGTTTAGGCTACCATTAGAATCTTTCAAATTTACATCAAGAGTGAAATAATAAAGATATTGCAGGCCTATAGGAATGAAGTCTGATCATTTGCTAACATCACAAGTCATTAAATCAATACCGTTTAAGGTACCTAAAAAGAGTCATTTTCATCAATTTTGAGACATCCCTCTAAGAAACAAGGGTGGAAGCATGTGCTGTAATTCTTTAGCGCTAAAGTTTACCATGATGATAAAGGACATGGCAAGATAACAGAATTCTTTTAAAAAATGAACACAAAGGCTATTTTTAAGTAGCAACCTTCATTTTTGGATGAATCATGATATGGATGGAAACATAATATATACATAAGAGTCAATCTTAAAAGTTGAGGTGCACAGAAATCCAAAATCCAAATTGTTTTTGAGGTGCTAAATTTAGTTGCAAACGATGTCCAAGATGCTTCCAATGAAGTATATATACTGCCAAGAAGATAATGCCAGCACTACATTTAACACATAATTTACACTCTTTTTGTACATTTTAGCTACGATATTAGCCAGAATTCTTGTATAATTTTAAACAGCTGTTGAACCCTTTCAATATATTGTACAACCTCCTGCGTTTATGGATGCAAATGCAATGAGTCCCATATTTTGTGTCATCAATCATGTGCGTACATATCTAGATTTAACTAATCATCATGTCATTAAACTTCAACCTTTTCCTAACAGCCTGCATTCCTTTGGGAAACAACTACCATTTCATGTCAAATCAAAATCATTGACAACTTTGAATTTTCATTTACAATGGTCTGAGTCTGACTTAACGGAATGATCAATATACTAACAGTCATATAAAGGTAAAACATGCTGTAACATAGAGACTTACTATATTTTTTATCGCAGACTTTTTCTTTCTTTAAAAAAAAGCATAGCTTCTATCCCTTGATAAATTTGATTTGAAAAAAAAAACCACTCCCTTGTCACTGATATTGACTAGTTATAGTCCAACGGACATGACAATTTGTGAATGTGGAACGGACATGATCATGTACAAATCGATGACATCAGCCTTACTTTGCTCCATGTCTTTCATTGCTCAAAACCCTACACACTCAAAAAGAAAGAGATTCAAGTAAATTGGTTGGGCAAGCTTAAAAGTGTCCATCATGTTTAATGAAAAATATTAGATTAACAGACATCACAAAATGACCAAATCTAACTTCAGACATTTGTAAAAGGTTGTAGACTTTTTATTTTCTACATAGAGCTTTTGAGACAAAGTCATATACATATGTTGTGCCTTACACACTTGTCTTTCATCAGTCAGGTTAACAGAATTTTTTTTTTAAATTAATGTGGCGGCTTCAATTTTCAGTCTTTAAAAAAAAATTTTTTAAACAAATCTTGCATTCTTTACCATTTATTAAAAGGTCTTTTTGTGTATTGTCCAAAGATTGTATACTAAAGATGTATCAAATATATGCATCTCTCCATGACTGAAGAAAGTGGACAGAGGGAGCAAGAAGACTTTAAAGAGCTAAATGGAACAACAACAAAAAACCAAACAAACAAAGAGACCATCAGAGGCTTCAAAGGTCGCGCAGCCACAGCGTTTTAGAGAGATATCTTTCTCCGACTTGCTTAGAATTATTCTAAACACAACTTTTTCTATCTATAAAATCTAAGCCAAACTTCAGTGCAATTTTTAATCCTGATACATAAAAAAAAAGTATTTGGTCCTCAAGCGCAACTGTGGAGATCTGAATTGTAAAGGGGAACTTTACCATTTCTGAATAGGCTCTTCCTGCTTTGATGGAACATATCTAGATCAGCCCAGCCATTCACTTCTATGTCCAAAGTGCTTTCTGCTTGCTGTTCCTCCGTATCTTCAGAAGACAGGGCTATAGAATCATGTTGATTAGATGTTTAAGAAAATCAAAGTTATTCAAACATATATAATAAACAATAAACAACACAAATTAAAAAATGCATAGGCACTCTCAAAATCAGACTCATATATTGTACTCAACTTTTTATTTTCAAAAACTGAACCTAACTTATAATTTTTTATTAATTCTAATTTTTTCAAGTGTAAAAAATTTATACTTTTTATTTTCGCTGTTTTCAAGATATCCACAAAAAGTGTATTATTTAAAATATCAAAACCTTTGAGCTTGAAAACTGCAAAATCAGCTCATCTGGAGTAGCTGCATAAAATATATTCTAAAAATAGTTTAAAATCGTTTCATTGCCATATTTCATAACCATGTTTGAACTTTATAGGTCAAAACGTAATGTTTTACTTAATTCACTCATTTTATAATCATGTTCTAAATTAATAATGATGTTCATGTAGACCATATATAAGGCGCAATATGATGGCTCTATTCCCACAGCGCATAATTCAGAGTGATATAAAGCACAAAATCAGTAAGTTTCACCACTAGGTGCATTTAAAGAACCACATAATTAAGTGCAGATGTGGAAATTAAATTAAAAAAACAGCATTTCATGAGATAAGTTTTTGGAACTTGTTTTGAAGTATTGTATTATTATTGTTCAGATGATGTTCATCACAGACATTTATGCAAATAATTTCAAAAGGGTGGTGGAAAATGATAGAAAGATTTATCAGCCCAAGAGAAAAAAAGAATTTAATTAAAAAGATTTAAAAAAAAATTTCTTTTCAATTTTTAATACAAGGCAATTATAAATTGATTAAGTATTAAAAATTAAAGATTTATGAAACATTAAACAGAATCAAAGTTAATTTTGACTGTACAAAACAAAGAATCACTGACCCTTGGATTCCAGTTCTTGTTGTCTCCATAAATGATCTTCCTTCTCCCACATACCTCTACCACAAATTTTTTGTTTTGACGTAACTGAAAATCCGTTTTGTTCTCTTTTCCTGCAATAATCAAAGAGCTTTGTATTTTCTGCTGGTGCGATTTGATTTCCGAGAACATTTTGATTTCTCAGTTTTTGTGCTTGTATTACTTGGGGAGGATATTTTCCACTCTCAGAGGAGACATTAGAAGGTGGATGATGTTGCCTGTGCTGCATTTCAGTCAAATGACCTGTAGGTGTTGATTTGTTATTGTGGCTATTTATTGTATTTGAAGTTGTCTTAAAATTGTCATAGTTTTTTTCCACTCTTTCTGCCTTGCCAGAGTCTACGCTTATACATGGGAAATCCGTAGAGCCTTTACCACCCTCCAGCATATCGTCATCAAGGATGATCACATCAGACAGGTCATTGTCTTCAAACTCATCAAGGTCTGGAGGTCGTTCAATGTTAGGACCATGACCTGATACTTCCTCTGGTTTTGAACAATTTGTTTGCTCTTGAGGAGCAGCCATTTGTTTGCTCATTTTAAGTCTCTGAAATTAAATAAAACTATAGGCATGATATGTTTTATGAAATAGATAACTTGTAGAAGCACAATTAGGAAAAGCCATTTAATCTCAACAAGCTACAATGAACCTGAAATCTAACAAACTTGTCTGCAAAATTTTTAGCTTGTTGAGAGCAAGACCTACTTGAAAAAGCCCAAAATGAGAAAGTCCTACACAAACTATCAAACTTGTAGTAAAAGATGGAAAGAATCGAGCATTAAAGAGTTTTTGAGATGCTGCCTTTTTTTCTTTGAGGAATAATAGTTTCTCTCTCTCTCTGTCTCTCTCTTTCTTTAACAGGAATTGAGGCTAAGAAAAGGCTACTACTATTAATTGCTACACCATTAGTTTGTAACAAAGTGAATTTGAAATGAGATTTTTCTTTATTCCAAGGTTGTTGGATACAAGGTACACTGTGGTGTAAAAAGTTAATGTGAAGCTGCAATGGTGACTCAAACACATGTCACTGCAATTCGATTCTCAATAGCCTACTTTTTAAAACTACGTCTCAAGTCCTCGAACAGGTTGAAACAATTGTAACCCTCGATTTTCTAAATCCAGCGATATTTCAGGTGAACTCTTTACTTCCACAAATTTGCAGGTAGTGTATGAGGATACGGAACTTTAAAAACCATCCCTCATATCGATTATTATGCTCATAGGGTAAAACTTTCATGCATTATCTATGAGCGTGAATATGAAAATTATTGAATGGTCAAACAAATGCAAATATCTAGTGTCCAGGGTGAATGAGATGGGTGTTGCAGTTTAAGATAACATAAAATATATCATTATCAATCCCTGTGGGAAAATTTAATGTACATAGTCTAAAAATTGTACTCATACATACCCAGTTTACACATTATATAGTGAAGTGCATAATTAAATTTCATTACAGAAAAATCTGAAAGATATTACAATATATGCACTTTTTGGAGTATAAAAAAGTGAAAAAGAAAAAAATTTTTTTATTATAATGTACTTCAACATAAGGTGTAAATATGTTCGTATGAATATATTTTAAACATATGGTTTAAATTTCCACCTTCAAAAGCTTTTCTGTTTGGAACAAATCATTTTTCTAAGCTTCATTATGTAAAAAAATGTAATAAAATTATCAAATTTTGTGGAAAGAAGTTAAAACTTTTGTCGATTTCAAAAATAAAGAAAAAATAAGACATTTTAATGACATTTTTTTCAAATAAAAATTTCCAACCCGTTCACAATGGACATAAGACAAATTTTATACAGATACTTGTTTCACACTTAACATTCAATCTCACAACATAAACATGTAGGCAAATGGGAAGCGGCCTCTGTGAGCATGGAAGCTCATGGAATTAGTTCATTGAAACAACTAAGATTTTTCATATAGGGTTTTTATTTTCAAAACTAGTTAGAGCAAATAATCCTTCTTCACAGATATACATTTTTAGAAAAAGAAGTCCCACTTACTGGTCCAGACCGCTGTACCCCAAAAATACCTAGAACGTCCTTCATTTCTTTGCTCTCCCTGTAGGACGTTTTCTCTATTTTTGGTGATTTATTGCTTGATTCAGGTCTAACACCGCTCATCTTCTGTGCAGCAGGTCTTTTGCGTAGATCACTTGATTTGCAACATTTATGACCACAAGTCAACTTATTGATGCATTTGTGATTGCAGGAACTTTTTGAAAGAACTGATGAGGGGGTTGCTGATACTGCAGGGAAGAATCCATTAAAAAAATAGTTAACATGGGGATTGTTGAATGAGACGCTAAAATATGAAGTGTTTTTTTTTTCAATAAAAAGCAAATAAGGTTAAATGTAAAAAAATGTATTGTTTTGCAACAACTTTTAGACAGCATTGATGAAGAGGTGGCAGATATTGGAAGAAAGAAACTAACAAAAAATAGCAAACATGGGTATTGTTGGATGAGTTACAAAATCCACCTCAAATACAAAACCAATAAGCTAAAACCTTAAAAAAAAAATTAATGAAGTTCATTTGAAACCCTATAAATTTTCTGAATACCTCTTTTTTTTAAATAGAAATCACAAAGTAACAGTCTCTTCTTAACAAAGCCTTATTTTATGGTCAACCGATAAAAGCCTTATTTTGTTGATTGTCTTTCATTTGAACTCAGAGTAAAAATGCTAACGACTCTTCACAAAACCAAGAAGTGATACTTAATAACAAAACAAAAAAGGAAAAAAAAAAACATTTTAAAAACCTAATTCCCTACATGCGGTCTAATCTGTTTATAACAAAATGCTTTTGGAGATTGATTATAGTGTTGATATGTAGATAATTAAATTGCAAAGTTAAAGAAGAGAAAATCAGGGAGAGTCAAGGACCACAATACCACTAATTTTTATACCTAATTACTTCGTTTGTTTTGTTTTCCATGAAAAACAAATCTTGGGAAGAATTTGGTCATTTGTGATGTTTAAGTCTTTTTCAGCCTTTTTTTTTTTTTCAAGAAGACCATAACTTTTTGCTCTTCATTTACTTCTTTGTTATTTATGTGGTTTTTTTCTTCAAAAAACATTTCAGTAGTCAACATGTCAATAAAGCAAAAAGGCCTGGAGCAAAAGTTGCTGTTAAAGTTAAATTGATTAGTATAGTCAAAGAGTAAAAAAAAAGAAATAATAGCATCTAGCAAAGAACGTCAAATGACAAAATGACGATTAAGTGGCAGTCAATGTAAGTGCATTGTGCTGTAAATGTTCAGAGGGGTAAAAGATACAATTGTATAAACACTACTGGGACTGAGTGTTAAGAAAATATATTGAAAAAAGCTCAGTCAAGAAAATATATTGAAAAAACACTCAGTCAAGAAAATATATTGAAAAACGCTCAGTGAAGAAAATATATTGAAAACACTCAGTCAAGAAAATATATTGAAAAACACTCAGTCAAGAAAATCTATTGAAAAACACTCAGTCAAAATACATTGAAAAACACAGTCAAGAAAATATATTGAAAAACACTCAGTCAAGAAAATATATTGAAAAACACTCAGTCAAGAAAATCTATTGAAAAATGCTCAGTCAAGAAAATATATTGAAAAACAATCTAAACCCACAACAAAAGGCAATACACAAATAATGAATTTACATGCCTCTCAATTAATAGAAATTGCCATTTTGGCTTGTAAAATGGAAATTGAAAAGAAGAAAATTGAACCTGCTAGGAACATGCAAAAATTTTTTTTTTACATTATTTTCACAACTCCTGCAAAAAATGTATACTTTAAATAAAAACAGCAAACTAAAATGCTTCTCTGTCACTTTGCCACACATTTATACAAAGAGGCAAAACCAATAATTTTTCAAAATTAAAATCCAGCATTAAGCAAAGCAGCAACAATTATTGATTCTTACTGTCAGCTTTAGCTTTGTCCATGACTTTCTTCAGTTTGGAAGCTGGTGTTTGATCCTGAGCAAAAGGCAGTTTAGCTAATGAGATCAATTACCTCTACATAAATTTTTTAAGCAGCATAAACTTTTCAGACCCTCCAGACAATTCTAATAGGCTGAGACTAAAACCAAATGAGTTATTTTTCATAGTATGAAACTTTCATCTTTCATCAGTACTTCCCAGATCTGACAAAGGCAAATAAAGGGTAAACCTTTCCTAGAATACACCAAATAATGCTGCACTGGTCATCTGAAACACTTCTTTTTTTTTTACAGTTCATGTCAATCTCTTTATGAAAAGTCTTTTCATGAATCCCAAACTACAGTGGTATCTGGATAAAGTTGGGAATCAAAAGAAAAAGTGGTGACCTAAGAAAGAATGACTTAAACCATTACAAAAATATCAAGAACTACAAAATACAGTTGCTAAACAGAGTTGACTTTATGCAAGTTTTCCTTAAAGGCGTTGACTTTAATTAGATTCTACTATAGAAAGTTTACTTTAACGATTATTTTGATCCAGAGCAATTTTCCTCATAAGGTAAAAGAAAATAATAACCTGACAATACTAGTAATACAATGACAACAGAGAATAATGTGCACCTCTAGTTGCCATCAACTGCAGATAGGGAGGAAGAGATAAATAATTGAAGAAATGAATTTAAGATAAGTTTTACTTATGTCTAGCATCCTAGATGAATGAGTTTGATGTTGCAGTTTTCACTTTGAAAAGCTTTGCTTTTTTTAGAGAGACATTTTTCTAAGCTTCCAAACATCAAAAAGTTCATTCAGTTATCAACATTACATGTTAAGATACTGAAGCTTTTGTTTATTTAAAACATAGAATTAAAAAATAAAAAATAAGCATTAAAACTTATATTTCTAAAAACAAAAAGAATCCCCGACTTCCCACTCATTCTTTCTGGACAAGAGACATTTCATGTACGATTGTGTGTTACAAGATCCAAGGCAAGATGAGTGTCAAATTTTTTTTTTTTAAAATAAAGGAATTGTTTAAGGGATTGATTTATTACTATTGCCAAATTCCAAATATTTATAAAAAAAAAAACAAAATAACATATGTAATCCCCTTCTCCTGTCAACAATTTTATTCAGGTCTATCAACCTTGTGATGTTCTTCTAAAACTTTTATAAAAATTAAAACGGGAGTAAGAGCCAAACTAACCTCTGATGTAGATGACCTCTTGTATGTTGGGAACCACCCCTCTTGATAAACAGGTTCATACTCAGTTTGGATATCTAGCCCAACTGGAAAAAATGAAACAAATAAAACATTAAGCCTACATGGTATACATGAGTTTTATACTCAATAACTTTCAATGGTTTTTTTTTTATTATTTTAATTATGGCTAGATCCAAGTGTTCTCTACTTTTCAATTTTGATAAAATGCACTGCTATTTATCTTTCATCACTAAGTTTCGTCAGTGATATCACATATTAGCATAACTGACATCTTGGGCAAAATAGACCTAACACCACCATGTGAACACACATATCATAATGTTAGTCTTCTCAAAGACTAATACAACATTTTATCTCATTAGATGACAATTTTCATCAACATCCAAGAAGAACCTACACAGATATTTACATGTAAAGTACTACTTGTTGCTATATTTAGCTGACAGTGAACACAGGGCAAAACAGTGTCGCAGTTTTTGCCTGCCCTGCAGGGCGGATCGGCATTGCTAAAGGCCTAGGAGAAAAAAAATCTGAAGTTGAGGTGAAAACTGATGGCTCTGAATCAACAAATGACAAACTAAGAGCCATATAACCATCTGATCAACCTACAGCACCATTCCCTTAAGTGTCCCAATAAAATCTGTTGACTATATGTCAGTCATTATCTTCCTCTGATAATAACATAGGTTGTTTTTTTTTTAAGTTCAGATATCATTCATTCAGTTAAGCTTTTAAATTCTCCATATTTGCATTCTACTTAGTTGTTTACGTAATCTAAGACCATTGCCTTGTCCTTCATGAGATTTTTACACTGCACAGGCATGAGCGATTCACAGTGAGAGGAAGTCTAACTTTCAAATGTTCAAAAGCTGATAAAAACTAATTGTTCAAAATATCAATGCCTTCAAATGTGCAACATACAAATCATTTGAACTGGTTGCAAGACAATGTTGTGCAATTTTAACAATTTTAAAAAATGTCAATGTTTTTCATGTTGAATTAGCAACATCTCCTTTAGACGTCTTGAAAGTCATGTTCTTGCAAAGGAATATAAACCCAAGATATTTTTTAACCTGTGCCATTCCAATCATAATTGTATTCCAAGAGTAAAACACATTTACCTAGAGAAACCTATACATGATCACTCGACTAACCTGTGTCAAGACTAAGTAAACTGATGCTTAATTTTGTTCCCTCTGACGCCCTGTTTACTTCAACACTGCGAGACAGCATCCCATCACGAAAAATTGCTGCATCACTGACAAACATTTTTTTAAAGAAAAAATACTGTGTAGCAATTCATAATGATGCATTTACATAAGAGAATTTTTTCATCCATAGTAGCCTAGACAACACTAAACCCTTGATATAATTTTTTCCTCAATTTATAGAATAAAAAAAAAAGATTTGTGGGGGGTATCCTCATTGAAAAGATTAAAGTCATACCGGTAAACAAAATTTATGAATGGTTGGTTGAATGCAGTTCAAAATAAAGGGTTTAAATGTTGAACAGGAACAGCCCATGAACCTTTCGTTTGTAGTTTTCAAAGCCTTGAGTCTAAAGAGTCATATTTTATTATCTGGCCACAATTTACAGCTTGTCCTATCAGTTTACATGAACTGCAAATGACTGCATTTGAATGGAAGAAAGAGGAGCTGTCAATTGTAAGAATTGGCAATATTGTCAATCATTCATTGATAAAAAAATAAACCCTTTTCCGTTTTTATATTTCATTAATTAAGAGGGTTCCTGGCATGAAATTCACTTGCATAAATTATACTAATTATTTTTAGAGTAATTTTTAATTCTTGTAAAATATTTTCAACTTACAAAATCCTCCATTTAAAGACAATAGTATTGTCTGCATCTCCTATGATAAGGATAGACTGATGAGTGATTTGAGAGCTGGGCACTGTTTCAAATGTAGAGCGATTCAGTAAGTCTACATTCAACACCAATACACACTTGTGTGGTTTGTAACACTTTGTCTGAAGACAGTAAAAATTAAGAGATACAGTCCAGTCTGGATGAATTAAATCCACAGGAACACAATGTTTAACTTCAAAGTATCCCAGCAGAATACATTACAAAACTATCATGATTTCACTCATTGTGAATCAAATGAGGGGTGATTTGGCAAGGTTTTCATATGCCTTACAGCCAATGTGAAGGAGTTAGATGAGAGAAACTAAAATTTTGTAGATATGTTCTTCTTTTTCTCTATATTTTTAAATAGAAAGTAGTTCTTATATTTTCTCACAAAACTTTAAATAATTTCATGCATTTATCAATGATTGAGTGATTGGAAGCTCAGGAAATTTAAAGCGTTTTCAAAATTTCAATGCGTTTTAATGTGAAAATTGCGACATCCAACTCATTGCACTAATAGTAAGACATAATTATAATAATAATAATAATAAGTTTATTTTTATAGCGCCTTCCCTCAATAGGAGCTCAAAGCGCTTTACATAAAATTTTAACAAACTTAGATCTACGTGCTAAAAAAAGTTTACGGGTAGGCTATATCACTTATTTAAAAGTAGTTAGCTATACAGATAAAAGCGAGCACAAAGTTGCATGTTAAATATAAATCATCCATTAAAAGTATATAAATATAGTCATAGACATACAGTGTATATAAAAAAAATATATTCAAATCATTTTAAAAATTAATTTTCAAAAGCTAGGAAAAAGAGGTGAGTTTTCAAATTAGACTTAAAAGATGGTACCGTCTTCGCATTTTGAATAGGAGATGGAAGATTGTTCCATATTTCTGCTCCTTGATAAAAAAAGGCTCTTTGGCCAACACTCTTCAGGTTATATCGAGGTTTATAAAGCAGGTTTTTCGAAGAAGATCTTAGAGTTCGTGCAGGGACATACAGTTTGGTCGAATCTTTCAAATAGTTTGGAAATTGCTGATCATTAAGGCACTGAAAGGCAAGGGATGCAATTTTGTAGCTTATGCGTGAAGCAATTGGCAACCAATGCAGCTCTTTTAGGAGAGGTGAGATGTGGTCTTTTTTAGATGATTTCAGAATGAGCCTAGCTGAATTGTTTTGAATTTTTTGTAATTGATTACGCTTGTTTTCAATAGCACCAGCCAAAAGGGAACTACAATAGTCTAGTCTTGAAAATACCAGAGCACAAGCTAGTTTGTTTGCACTTTCTTTTGTTAAATATTGTCTAATTTGTGAAATTCTATGAAGTTCTAAATAACAAACCTTTTTTAAATGAGATATTTGATCATCTGATGTAAGATTAGAGTTCATAAAAACACCCAGGTTTTTTATCTTCTTAGAAATCAGAATGTTTATTAATTATGTTCAAGGCCTTTATCAAACACACTTCCAAACACGGATTTTACCTAATGAAAAGTTTAAAGTCTCCGTTAGTATTTAAAGACCAATAAATTTAGGGAAATTTCTCTGTGCCTTCTATTTAGAGGCTCTCTGGACTTGGAGACTACATGCCCTTTATTTAGCGGCTACCTAGACTCAACGTTTAGCTGCTATCTAGAACTCTTCAACTCGGAAAGATTAGTGCCATTAAAAGCCCACTGACACAATGACAAGCTGAGATTACAGTTTACCTGCTCTACTGATAGCTCATAACGAGGCAGTTTGTTCAAGGCTTCCTTCACCTGGTTGCCAAAAGGAGGGTGTCTATTCACAATCTGTTGAAAAAGGCATCAACTTGCATAAGGTATCAACATTTAAAAAGTATTTAGACATTTAATAGCTATACACCTCTTTTTTCACATAGGTCTCCATCAGATCTATGTCACAAATATAAAGGCAATATCACAAGATAGGAATGGTGTTATTGTTTTCTTGAGGGGAGGGGGGCGGTAAAAATTTGTATTCCTACTAGTCCAATTCACAGAAAATTATAAATTAAGGAAATGAGTTTTGAAAATCTACTTTCTCTCTCAATATTTTTAATGGGAAAAAGTGTCCGTCCTACTTAAAACTGTTATTTTCTTGAAAAATTTAATTTCGAAAGCATGAATCATACAATGTTCATTAAAGCAATGCTTTGGGATGTGAAAATTGCGACACCTGATTCACTTGGACAGGTTGTGAGACACACTGATTTTGGGATTTCAGCCATTCTAATAGGCAAGACTACTCATGGACTAATAAACACAATTTTTATTGCTTTAAAGATTGCATAGAGCAATAAGAAATAATATCAAATCTGTCCTGCTCAGCTTATCTGCTCATTCATAGCGTAATATTTCATGCTAATACCTAAGCTTCTATTGCCACTCTTTGTCTATGACATTTACAAAGAAATGCCTCAAGTTTCCACCACATCTTTCAGATATGGCAATGTAGTGTCGAAGACAAAGTTAAAACTCCCAATGAAATTGCTTTTGAGGAATATTATAAGTGTGGAAAAGCCATACTGATCACTATGTTGGAAGACTCTGATTACCCGGTGATCAAAACCATCCAGACATACATAAAGACTAGCAAAAAGTGGAAAGTAACAGAAGCCATTTATGAAGCAAAAGAATGCCTCAAGATGAAGAGATAGTTGGCCAAACTGGGGTCATCTACCTGGGGTCAATGGCTGAGAGGAAAGAGAAAAGAAACATGATCATAAATGAGTTAAGGCAAAGTGAAGATTTCAGAAGAATTTAAAAGGCAGTCCAGCAACCTCAGCAAGGTCAGTGGACGAACTGGGATTTTGCAATCCAGAGATCCCTAACATGGAAATATATCTGACAAAGAGCGCTCCTAAGAATCAGCTTCCTAATCAGATCAGCATATGATCTCCTGCCCTCAAATGCAAATCTGGTACACTGTGAAAAATAGAATGATCCTACATGCCCACTATATCATGGTAGACAAACTACAGAACATGACGTGAGCTCATGCAATGTAGCACTTTCACAAGGGCAATATATCTGGAGACACAAAAGAGTACTCTAGAAAATTGCCTCAGTCTTAAGCACAGCTAAAGTACAGTAAGGAGTAAAATGCTGTAACCTTAAGGATTTCATTTGGCTGA
>BMAT01013304.1:56500-77874 GCA_019649035.1 Elysia marginata | reverse complement strand
CTTATCTGAAGTTGATCATCATCGTGCTTAAGGACTGCTTCAAGCAGGTCGACCTATCAGTAAAGTTTCCCCCCATGTGAATGTAAACAGGACGACGGTTTTCAGACTCAGAGAATGTCTACATGAGACGGATTCAGTGAGTGATCAGCCCTGTTCTGGGAGGCCTAGGTGCACTACGCAGATACAAGACAGAAACCTTGTCAGAAATCATGTGAACAACAGATTTCTTTCAGCTTCAGCTTCATCGCGACAGACAAGAGGAAGAAATAATCAACGTAAAAGTGCAAACACAGTAAGAAGACCTTTATCTACCTCTGGCCTATGTGCTCGTCGCCCATACATCGGCCTCATCCTGACCCAGCGTCATCGACACCAACGTACGCTATGGGCCCAGGAACATGCCGCGTGGGATCGCATACTAAGGGCGAAGTGTCGTATTCAGTGATGAATCTCGATTCTGCATTGACCATGCTGATGGCCGTGTACGTGTATGGAGAAGAAGCGGTGAAAGATACCAAGCAGATTGCGTTAGGGAACACGACAGATGGGGTTGAAGCATCTTTGATGATGTGCTGCTGTACTGGAAGCCCAAGGGGGGCACACATATTATTAGTGGGAGCCTGTCTTGATTCGTAATTAAATTTTAAAGACTTATCTACTGTTTCGAATTGTGGTTGGAGAAGACTACTAGGTATACCATGGACAGCAAAATGAACAAATGTTTCAATTTTGGAAGAGATAAAACTGGCTCAATCTTTAGAATCTCTAATTGTGAAACAAAAACGTTTGTATTTTGGCCACATATGAGAAAACAAAGCAGTCTCGAAAAATCAATTATGCTTGGGATGGGAGAAGGTGGAAGAAGACGAGGAAGACCGTGCAAGCGATGGAAAGATGACATCAAGACAGTGACGGGATTTACACTCTCAGAACTGGTCAGGGCTGTGGAGAACCGTGACAATTGGAGGCAGCTGATCACGACAATCACCAGATGTCGGCCACAAATTGATGGGACAAGGTGACAAGGTGATCTATTGAACAGGTATTTAAAAATGTGGTCAAAATTGCTGTATAGTTTGCAGTGTGGAATTTTACCAATGGTATCCTCCCGCTATCTGAGAGGTCCCGGGTTCGATCCCCAGTCCGGGCTAAATTTTATTTGCTCCCCTGTGCCCACCCAGCACTTAGTGGGTAGCTAGATCTCTTAAGACTCGGCGAAAGTAAAGGCGGCGAGGAAAGCAATGGACCCTGCTCCTTGTTCCCCTACGCTCGTGTCGAGTATGGGACTACCTTTACCTTTATCCTGTTTTCATAAAATCTACTTTATTGAGGGTCTTTTGTTTTAATCTAATTTCCTCGTCCTCAGAGGCTACCGATGAACAAGGCGTTATTTTAAGTTGGAAAAGCAATAAATAACCTTTAAAATGATGTATCATATGTCTCATTTAATCCCTTGCAGTTTTCAGTAACATATATTGAAGATTCGATGTTGCGTTTCTTTTGGCGGTCGGTATACAATACTTTATATTCAAATTCTGTGCATATTTCAGCTTTAACCCAACACCCTCCCCCATCCACTATATATTGGCTTTGATTTGAGGATTTCACCAGTGCTTTGGTACATTTGCTTGGCTTTAAACATCCCGCCCGCATTCCGCACCATGCCAGTATATTGGCTTCCGAGGTAGCCTTGCTTTTAACTCACATTTCGCACTCCCTTGTCATACCAGATAGCTGGGAACAGGGAACTAAACCTTTATCAATCAATATATACAGGGAAAATTTTCCTCTGGTTTGTTTGGTGTGAATACAGACCACCTGCTGATTTATAACCGATCCCACTAACCTAAGGGTCCACGAGGGAAAGGGGCTGATGTGGTGCAAAGAGACTATAACAAAAAATCTAACTAGGATGGATGTTTGGTAGGCCGTGATTTCGAGATTGACACATTCTGAGTAATTGACGTATCATAATCCAACCCAGAGGATACAAGACGCTTGTATAGGTGAAGGGGCATCAACCAGAGAAAATCTGAACACCTGTCTGTGGTCATTTGGAGTGTTACGTGTTAGCCACCTGTCATATTTGTAACCAGGTCCAGCCTCCTGCCAATCAAGGTTATGAAAGTTCTTTTCAATTTATCCAGAGTGAAATGATAAACTTTTCTCATGGTGCTGGCATGCTTTGAAGAGAAAGAGGACTGGGGAGGAGGGTTGAAGGGGTAGCATTTTGCGTCGGTGTTTGTAGACTGTTACATTTCAAAGGCATTAGAAAGGTATTCTTACTGATCTGAAAACATTGAACAAGGCAGATCACGACCAAGTTTGTCCAATTTAGATTACGAATCAGTTTCATGTGTTACTTTTTATACTTAATTGAAAACTTATAAACTAACTAAGTTGTTGGTAATCTATGCCTACTGTAAATTGGGGGTGGGGGAGATGGACAGGGCGGCGGAAGAAAAGCATGTGTGGTAACAAACAAAAATACTTAATAAATTACTCTTAAATGAGACAGGTATTAAAGATTTCAGAACCCCTTCAATGCCTCAGCCAAACTCAACTTTTCACATCCAATTACCTATGCCAGCCTGAGGCCAGCAGTCAGGCGCAAAGGCCCACTGCACCCACGGATTAAGGATTAGTATTTAGAGGAAAAATGAAGACATATATTGCAGAATCTATACATTATAACATAAAAAAGTTAGCCCGAAATTACATAAATGCCTTTGATCAGTCCATCTAAAAAATAATATGTATATCATCAGTAACATCCTATTTCAAATTCAATGTAAAAAATGGGGACATTTTCTTAACAGTCTCACCTCATCAAATAAAAGTGATTGCAAAATGTTGAAATAGGGAAACTTGAAGATTTCTTGAAATTGTCTAGGTGTTACAGTCAAGAATAAAAATAAATTAATGAAAAAAATTTGTCTCTCCTATCCCCCCCCCCCTCTCTCTCTCTCTCTCTCTCTCTCTCTCTCTCTCTCTCTCTCTCTCTCTCTCTCTCAAACATATAATATACACAATATACATATATAAAATTTAAAACTCACAAAATGACTCACATGAATAGTCATATATCTTACTATTATCACTAATTATTTGATAAAAGGATATGAATCTCATCAACTGAGCGAAGCTGAACACCACCAACTGATGGACACTCTATATGAAAAAATGGAAACAACCAAAAAATGTTACTTATTTTTTAACTGAGAGAAAATATTATAATGTTGCTGTTAGCTCTTTTAGCAGTTCGTCGTTTGCCTTTGAAATTTGGGTTTTTTACACTGCTCGAAAATACATGACTTCATTTTTTTTTAAATCCTGTGAAATCAATACTTTGATTTGGTGACCAATGGTGAATGGCTGTATAAACTTTATCTTTGGAAAAATCCATCATGCAAGAAGCGTATTACAATCAGAATTTTCTTGGCGCAGAGAGCAGTTACATTCTTCATGGTGTACTCTGGGGAGGGGACCAGGTGAAGAGCCCAGTTGAAGCAACAAAAATATATTTTATATATTTTTTTTCCTAACTAAAGCATCTAGGCTAAAAAATTCAAAACATGGTATAATGATGGTTATGGTGTTTACTTAGCACTTCAGACCTGAAATCAAAACTAAATGCTTTTAATTTTAATTTAATACCTTGTAATGAACTGACCATTTTAATATCTATTTTTTTACCAATGCATTCTCACCTTGATTTTCAATGAACTTTTCAGATGCTGATTTTTCCATATTTGGCAGAATCTTCCTGTTACTTTGCAGAATAGGCCTAAATATATTATTTTTCTTTAAAACTTGGTTTCCCAGATGAGGTGTTTGCTCTTTATTTGTCAAACGCTTATCAAAACACAAGTCATGAGAAGAATTAAAATTTGTGTACATTTCGGTTCCTGATAACAATTTTGAACTGTCATTAAAATGACCCTGCCTTCTCTGGTCATGATAGCAACCTAGATCTAGTGACTTTTGTGTGAAACAGGCATCATATTGATCTAGATCTAAACCTAGCTGATAAGGCCTAATATCTTGATCTGTAGGACTTGGTCTATGACCAAATTTCAATGGTGCTTGTGGGAAGTAATGATCAAGTGGCATATTCAATGAATTAGATTTGGGTGCTGCAGGAACAACAGGATTTGTTCCTTTCATTGCAAGTGCATACTGTGACTGTGAGCTGTTTTGAGAGGCTCTTTGTGTTACTGCATTAGATCTACAGATTGTGTGGTGCCTTACATCTACTGCTTGAGTCAGAGAAATGTTATCAAATGAAGTGGAGTCTAGATTTATATCCAGATCTAAATCTCTGCCTGGGTATTTAGCCATAGGGGGAGGTCTTATCAGACGGTTTGTAGGAGGGGCCATGACAACAAAGGATCTAACTAGGTTAGCCTACTTGATCTATATATCTAGATTCAAAGTTCTCTATGGATTTACTTGAAATCTAGATCTATATCTAGACCTCGATTTTATACAGAAGTTGTATTCAGCTTTGAAAATACTTTGGCCAAATTTTATTGAACTGCAGATAATTAAAGCCTAACGGATGGTTGTTGATTTGGACTATTCGAATCAGCAGACACATAAAACCGGAAATACAAAACTGACGAGAAGCTGCTTTTTGGCCGACCACAGAGAGAATACTTTCCGATGCTGTCTTTTACGAGCTCGATTTTAGCCGCTTGAGCGGCGGGAAGTATCGGCTCAACCCCATCATACCACCATCATCATCATTATCACCATCATCATTATCTCCATAATCATTATCATCATGTCAAAGTGTATTAAAACGTCAAAAAGATAGTTATTATTAGACCCATCACTATGAAGCATGTGAATTGTAACCATAAAATGAACGGAACAAGCTTATATAGAATAAAATTAGTAACAATATTTTGAATGTATTTGGGAATGTTTTTTTTTCTTACCTTTATGTTGCATGTCTTTGTCCCAAAAAAGGAGCCCTCATGAAAACAGATGAAATCAGCTCATCAATGTTCATATTGCAAAAGGGTTTAAAAATCAACCTGCGAAGTCAAAACAGAAACTGGAATGAAGTACCGTCCTATAACCGTGTAACACGTGTTCAATTTAGATCGCAATCGGCGGCGAACAGCCTTGGAAGAATGTAGTTTGGATTCTGAAAAAAGCGATGGCGGCACTCCTTGCTGACGCGTGCGGAAGTACAGCTTTGTCTGTGTGTGCCGCAACTGTTTTCATAACAGGTTTTTTCAATTTTCATTGCCTCGGGCAGTACGCTTACGCCGGCATAAGTAAACGGCCTCAGAAATTATTCTCTCTGTCGTCGCCCTTATAGACGTGGTCTGGTTCATGTTGCGGGGTAGATTTTATTTGTGCCAAAAAATAGACTAATTTGGGCAGGAGGCAGGAGCCTAAATTAGGGCTTACGCAGTATTCATAGTATTGTCAAGGTCTAAAATTTGGTCTAAATTTCTACTCTATCTGGTACTTCGCTAAGCCGCGAAGGCGCGAACATACTGCGTCCAATCCGTATCCAACCCAGAAACGGGAACAAATAGAGCAACTGTGATACAGTGGGAAAAACTTGATTTTAACTTTCATTATATTTTGATAAGGCGGTGGGTGCCAAAGAATCTATAAGTCGAAGGCTCAGGCATTTACTTTTAAAAACCAACTTCTCTCCACTGCTGATTTCATGCCTTTAAAATCTTTAAATCATTTGATTGCGCAATGGCTGCCTCCTCTATTTATTTTGTTTCCTTACCTTGTTGAATGATCTTGTGGCAAGGAAATTTGCCAGACCTCACTCTGGTCAAAAGCCGGTGCAGGCCGCAGGGTGAGGGCGGTACTATAAATAGCCTGCTGTAGGGAAGCGATGCAACAGTAGCACCTTTGGCAGAGGAGTGATCAATTCGCCAATGGCATCTGTGCACGTGGCAGGCGGGGGATCAATAAAGACAACGACTGGCATGTACACTCAACTAGTAGAGAATCCTTTGCTGTGGTAGTTCTTTGGGCATTTCACAAATGTTAGCCTCTCGGGAAATAACTATGGAAAACTCAAAATGTAATAGATATTTCGGCAAACGGGAAACCCTGAATAAGGGTAGTCTAGCCCGGTGAACGTTACGTGGTGGGCCTGGCGTCCGTGCACGTCATCCTTGACTTACTTATGACTTATCCGCTGTTCGCCGCAACTCAGTGATCCTCCGTGTAAACGTTCTCCACTCGTTCCGGTCTTGTGCCAACAGTCTCATGGTTTGTAGATCGTTTGAAGTTTTGAGTTTCATATGGGGGTAAGCTTGTGAGAGTTCTTTGTGTTTATTATTACATTTACAGGTACCGTAGTGTGGTTGTTGGTCTTCCACGAGATCTGCATGCCATTTGGTTGAAGTACGCCTGCATGGCTTAATTGGCCGGAATGTCTATGTATCTCCTAAGAATGTGGCCGAAGAGACGCCAACGACTCTCGACAACGTGCATTGAAAATGGTTTCTCGTTGCATATCTTATTTAATGATTTGTTTTTTATTTTTGTGGGGTAGCGGATTTTCAATACTTGACGAGTTTGTTTTCTATAGAAGGCATATAGTTTGGATGACTCGCCTGTGAGAGAGCCCATGTACCACAGTTGTCTGTGGGGATAGATTTAACGAGTGCATTATAGAGTTTGACTTTTATGTTTCGCTTTACTTTGTCTTTGCTGATCCAAACTTGTTTAATGCTACATTTGAAAGCTTTTTCCTCCTGTCAACATCCTGTGTCGCCAATCAGGGATCCAACTTTCTTTGCTGATCCCCACCCATTCTCTTCTTTTCTCAGTGATTTTAGCTCTGTTCTATCCACGTTTACTTTAAGATTGAATTTTTTTTTCTAGTTCTATTTAAATTTGATCATTGTTGATGTGCACCGATAAAGACCACTTCGTCAGCATAGGCGATTTCTCTGGGAATAATATTATCTATAGGAGTCTTGGGCTCGCCTATTATCTTTCTAACACTTTTAAGAGCATGTTCCAAATAGTAAAATAATACTGGACTTAGACCATCACCACAAAGCGTGCCGACGTTGCTGGTGAAGGGAACTTCTTTATCAGCTTTGTTTATTCTCGTATTTATTTGTGTGTTACTAAGGAGAAATTGAATAAGTCTGAGTTCGTCTTCTTTGACTATTTCTTAGAAGATTTTAGGCAGAACTTTTCTGTTAATGGTGTCAAATTCTGCTGGCATACCGATTCCTGTTATTTTGATAGTTATGTCTTCTATATTTGTTTTTGCCGCTAACCATTGTGGGTCCATATTACATCGGATGTGCTTCTGTCTGGCCTGAAACCACTTTGACTACATGCGAGGTATTGCTCTACGGCGGGTCTTATTCTATCAGGTGTTATTAGGGACAGGCTTTTTCTGATGGTGTTTAGAAGTGTTATGGGCCTTAGGTTGTTTGGTGGTCCTTTAGCTTTTCCCGGTTTTTTTTTGGATGGCAATAAGTACCCCGGAGTTAATGTCCAGGTTGCATGTGTTTCAAATGCATTGTTAATAATATTGGCTATTTTTTGTCTAAAATGGGTGGGGTACATTTTAGAAGCTCCGATTGAATCTGGTCTTCTCCAGAGGTTTTGTTGTTTTTAAGCCGTTTGAAACTTTTTCTGACCTCATCTTTTGAGACAGGTCTTCGAGGCGTTCTGGGTGTTCTTTGAAATGGTGGTATATCTCTGTTGATCTCGTCTTTGAAATTACCTCTGAAATGGCCTGTTACAGTCTGTAGTATTTCATTACGGTTGGCCATTATTTTGCCTTTGCTATCTTCAACCTGGGGGTTTTCATACGTTTTCGGGTTTAGAGCTTTGACCGCTCAGAACATAACATTGCCATTTTTAGCATTGACTATAGAGTTTGCTTTTATGTCCTGTTCGTCGTTTCTTAGATCCTGTACGCGTTTGCTAATCTGATGTAGTATTTCGTTCCTTTCTTGCTTGAGTTTTAGCTAATTTTGTTTGTCTCTGGTGTTATCTATTCTTATCCTAAGCTGTTTTTGTTCAGTCGACAGGTTAGTTATAGTTTCGTCTGGTGTTCTGTTAGCCTGATTTTTGTGATTTCTCCTAAAGTCTCTTTTGCCGCGTCGACAATCACTCGCTTAACCAGTTGCCATGTCTCAATTAGTGTGTTGTCTAGATTTATTTGGCCGTGTGTCGAGTTGTTGTTCATATTTGGCTCGACATTCCTGATTGTTGACAACATTGGTGATGTTCGCTTTGTTTCTGCTATTCGTTGTGTGCTTAGTTTTACGCCACACTTTACACCACTCAAGTTCGAATGTTGTGATTTCAATTTTGTGGTCCGAGGAAAGGGTGGTCCCACCGTATGATCTTGCGTTTGTAAAAAGATGCTTGAATCGCCCCTGGCAACTAATAAAATCGATTTGGTTGTATATAGGCACTGTATTACCTGTGTCTGGATCTTGTCTGTGCCCTGTCCAGGTTGTTGTATGCTTGGAAGGGTGGGGGAAGGCGCTGTTAGTAATAAATAATTTTTTACTTCCACATAGTTTAACTAATTTTGTCCCGTTTTCGTTTCTTCTGCCTTTCGAGTATTTTCAGGACTAGTTTCTCCTTTACTGCGCTTACCAAATTTGGCGTTGAAATCCCCTGCTATTATTTAAAAAAAGTATTGTTGCCTATGTTTTAGCGTATTCTCTAGGTCTTTATAGAATTGGTCTTTTTCATCTGGATATTTGTCACTTCTTTGTCAGGTTGGGGCGTTAACGTTTATCATAGTAAATAAAGATGGTGCATGTTTATCGGTTTCATGTACTTTTAATTGTAACACTGCTATGCGGTTGAATACTCTCTACACTCGGGATATTCTATCACTCCATTTTGTATTAACAACGGAACCACATCTGTAAAATCTATTCGAAGTTGGTAAACAAATCAAACGTCCATTTTTTAAAACCATGGTCTAGTCCATTTGTAAGTTTCGTTTCCTGCACGCATTACACATCCACTTTGTAGTCACACACATCGTCTGCTAGTTGTTGCTGTCGCACTTCGCCTTGTAGTGTTCTGACATTAAAAGTGGCTATTTTAAAATCCGATTGTTTGACTTTCATTTTAAATTGAAGAATATTTTTAAATATTAGTCCATTATCACAATGTGAGAACATAAACGGTCACGTTTACACGGTAGATCTTACGGATTTCAGACTATTCTCTGAGCCGGAGCTGAGAGCCAACAGGTGTCAGCCATGTTGTCATCCAGCTACAGGAAAAAAATGGAACATGGAACGTGAGGACGCTCAACGAACCAGGAGCCCTCAGTTGTGTCATGCAGGAAATGAAGAACTTGGACTTGGACATTCTTGGAATCCAGAAACTGGAGATGTCAGAACTTCAACGTTGAAGGCTCAGAACACTTACAGGGTAATTCACTCGAGAGGTAAGAAGAGCACAGAAAGGGTGTGGCATTTATCTTATTCTTAAGCCAGAAAGCACCAAAGTCTATCAAGTTTTATGAAACTCACACGGAAAGGATTATCTTAGGCAAGTTGGATGGAAGAACACTGTTAGAGATTGGGTGACCCGCTAAAACTAAGCGTTAGGGTTTAACCTTTCATTTATTGGCTACTGCGTAGTTACATGCAAAACAGAGACATATTTAACTTGCGTTAAATTAAAACAATAAGGCAGTTCTAAAAGGCAGCTTTACATTTATTACTTTAAAGTTGAAAATCAAAATAGAGAAATACAAAACGACCACGAGGGTCCCCGATACAAAATACTTATGACACTGGCACTTGGCACGGGTACTTGACAGGGTAGCGTAGGTCCCTCTAACGTCCCTCTCCGCGGCTTCAATCCAAGGCCCCGAGTCCAGCAAGTCCTCCAAACTATATACACCCGCTGATCCGCGCTCACTAAATTAAACTCACTCCCACACGAAGGTCAAAGCATGCACACCCAGTCAACTTATACTACTATCAGCACAATCATCAAAAATTATTATATTAACTCTCTCGCTACGGCTAAATACATTTGTTCTTTTATTAACTCTTTCGCTCCCAACAAACACCATGACGCACTGATCCTCCAAATCTATGCATTAACAACCCACTATAGTGAGGAAGATATTGAACAGTTTTATGACGATATTTCAGATGTTTTATAAAAAAAATGGAACGACAATGTTTTAATCTGTGGAGACTCTGCCAAAGTTGGAAGTGCAAGGGAGGAGAAAATTGTTGGACCATACGGACTGGGAAATACGACAGCGGTAAAATATTGCCGAAGAAACGACCTTGCCGTTACCAACACTTGACTCGAACAAAAGCAGTCCTCAAGACACACATGGGTGTCACCAGGAGACCGCTGCCGAAACCAGATCGACTACATACTCTGTAACCAAAGATATTGTAATGGCATACTTAACTCAAAAGTAAGACAAAGTGCTGAGTGCGCGTCCGATCACAAACCGGTGGTGATAATAACGAGGACAAAACTGAAGGCACAGGGACGAAAGTCGACACCCGTTAGATGGAACCTGGAGGCTCTTAATACGATCAAAGAAGACTATACAAAAACAACTGATGCAAACATCAGTATGTATCAGGAAAAGGAAATAGACATCGACCTAAGGTGGAGCAAAATCAAGGATACAATAAAAGAATCAGCCACAAAAACGATAGGAAAGAAAAGAAGATAAAGGAAACAACAATGGATGACGGAGGACATTCTAAACCTCATGGAGGAAAAAAGAAACAGGAAAGACAGCTAAAGCCACTCGGAGTAAAAGGACCTAACAGGAATGATACAAAGAGAGTGTCGCAAAGTGAAAGAAGAGTACCTCTGTACTGAAATTCAAGTACTGGACAGATGCCATTCCAACAAAACGCATCAGAAAATCAAAGAGATGCTGACACCGAAAAGCAATGTAAACCTAGGCATTAAGAGCAGCTAAGGAGAAATACTTCGAGGCGACACAGATAATTATTTTAAGAAGATGGGAGGAATATAATACCGGAGAGGAACTGTACAATGATATCAGAGAGTCAACGCCAATTATAGACGACAGATGAGATATCAGAAATAACAACGGAAGAGATGGAAAGGGCAATTAACAGCCCAGCCAAAGGGAAATCCCCAGGAGAAGATGAAATACCGGCGGAACTCCTCCAAGCACTATGCTGAAATGGAAAGGAGCAATTGCGGATCCTTATCAATGACATTTATACGCCCGGAACACTACTTAAGGAATTCACAGTTGGTGTATACATCCCTATTCCGAAAGTCGACAAAACGACAAAGTGCTCAGACCACCGTAAAATCAGTCTAATCTCACACACCTCAATAATTCTTTTAAAAATCATCATGGAGAGGATAAATACAATCATTGATAGACATCTTGACGAGACACAACTGGGATTTAGAAAGAGAAAGGGCACTCAGGATGGCATATTTCTCTATAGAAACATCAGCGAACAAATAGCTGCACACCAGAAAGATCTCTTCATATGCTTCATTGATTATACATGTACCAAGGAGTTTGACAGGGTGAACCATACGAAACTGATACAAGTTTTGACAAAAGCAGGAGTACCAGACCATGAGAGAAGACTCATTGCAGAATTGTACTGGAACCAAAAGGCAAAGGTGAAAACAAATTAAGGAACTACAGTGGATATCAACATCTTGAGAGGCGTCAGACAAAGATGCATTCTCTTGCCAGCCCTCTTCAACCTGTACAGCAAAATCCATTTTGCAAGAAGCCCTGGAGGAAATAAGAGGGATTTCTTTGAACAGCAAAAATATTACAAATGTGAGATATGCTGACGATACAGTTATTATGGTAGAGACACCTGAGAGCCTCCAGCAGATGCTCGACAGTAAAGCCGAAAGCTGCAAAACATACGGGATGGAAATGAATGCCAAAAAGACAAAAACTATGCATACGTATCGGAAAAGAGAAAAAGAAATTATCCATACTAGTTGAAGGAGCAAGTGATAAAGTATCAGTATCTGAGGCATATAGGCTACTACATGTAATAGAAAATGTCTCAATGGAGAAAGAAATCGACATAAGAACAGAAAAGGCGAGGGCAAAGTTTTGGAAACTTCGAAGGATTATAAACATAGACACGAAAAAAAGGATTCTACAATGTTATGTCTTCTCAGTTTTTAACTATAGGTGTAAAACATGGACCTTCACAAAGGCAATCAAATAATAAATAAAGTCCTTTGAAATGCGGTGCTACAGAAGAGTCTTGAGAATATCTTGGAAGGAGCACAAGACCAACAAAGAGGTACTACAAGCGGCGGATGTAACAGAAAGACTGCTAGACCAGCTGATAAAGAGGAAATTGCGCTACGCTAGTCATGTTATAAGGGAAGGCTCGGAAAACCTCTTGCTGCTAGACTTGAAGGGCAGAATTGAGGGCAGAAGGGGTAGGCCTAGAGAACGCCCTAAAATGAGCTGGACTGACGACATCAAGCAATGGACCCACTATCGTACATGGAGAAATCAAACGGAAAGCTGAGAGTAGAGAGGAATGGAGTGTCATGGTGGCCAATTTTCGGACCGAAGAAGGCACTTAATATATATAATAAAAAAGACCATGAATAGGGGTTTGCCAGACGATTAGCACTGGCATCATCTGGCATTAGTTTAAGTAAAATAGTTAGCCCTATTCTAGTTTGTGCAGACTCTAAGCACGCTACCCATGTGGTGCTACCTGACAGTCTCGTTGTATTGGTAAATTCAAGAAAAGATCAGTCTCTTGAGTAGGAAATAATTATCTTGTGAGGACATACTTGGTTTTGTATTTTAGTTTCTTTTTATCTTTATGCATCTCTAATTTGTGTTGTTGTTTGTTTGTCACAGTTAACTTATGAAAGAAGTGGCAGGGGCGTGTCGGATTTTGGTCTGTCAATGGGGACTTTTACAGGCTGCCTTTATAATGGGAGAGCACTGTCGTGTAATTAATTGCAAGTGAAAGTAGAACTGGCCCTCTGTGGGATTTTGTTTAGGTCTAGCAGATGTGGGGTGTCTGTAGATCTACAGTGTCAGGGCTTATTGCACAACGCAGCAGAAATAGGAAAAACCTGTGCCACAGTGCTCCTGCAAGTTTGTTATTCAGTCTAGATGCAGACCTGAGCGTTTTGGATTTAATTTTACGAGCTTCAATTTAAACAAAATAAATTTAGTTCTCTACGTCTAACCAAAGAAGAGTAACCCACCACACCAGCCAGGTGTAGATTAGGTAGATTTCTAGGTGTGATTGTTTAAACATCAAAGTTGGATCTAAAGATTAGATCGGCAGGATTTCTACTCGATAATCTAGATATCTAGAGCAGAAAACTCAGAGCTTTCTCATTATTATTATAGTTCTAAGCAAGCAGTGGTAGCAATTTTAAAAGCAAGGTAGTCGAAATTGCAAAAATTGCATGTATTATAGCCAGGATCTAGACAGGTCACCTTACACAAATTTTTAAGTTGAAGCCAATTAAGTGCTCATATAAACCTAGGTTTTTTTTCCAAAATAAAAAGATAAGAAACTTGTATTATGTTGACGCTCAATATGCATGGATATAGAACAGCAAGTACAGTGCAAATAGATCCAGGTGTTTTCTATAAAAATAGCACTCACGTGACCTAGGGTCTTGCTTCGCTGCATGTAAACAATATAGAAGACAGAGCATCCCACCCTCTTTCCTTTATTATTTTCATCGTTTTTAATCTTGATGGTCTACAAACCTTGTTATAATGATCGCTTGCGAATATGATTTAAAATGCAGGCATTTGTTTAACTGAGCCTAATAAGCGAAGATGTAATTGCATACTATAAAATGTAGACATAGACACTGCAGAAGCCGATTTTGACAACAGTCTGTTTAATAATTTCATATAGAATTTGCCTCGAATGACAATGGATATTGAATATATTTAAGTTTGTGGTTTAAGATTTATGTTTCTTCATTCCCCAGAGGCTGTGATTAAATATTTCCCTGTTATAGAAATTTGTTTGGTTCAACTCCTTCAACTGTACGTCTTGGGCGAGTTATCAGCTTAAACTATTTTTAGCACTATTGGTAAAGCCTATTTATAGCAGTACACGTCAGGTTTGAGTGGAAAGTCACGGGCCTAGGTAAATTTTCTCTAGAGTCGATTACTGTGTAGGCTACATAGATAGCTCTAGATCTGGTCTAGATGGATAGATCTAAAATTTAGACGGTGTGTAATGATTATAAAGATTTTAGTACTCATGTACTCAGGTTTAGACGATTTTGAAAATACTTCTTTATTTTAGAACTTGAACTCAAAACATACCGTAGGTCAAGGTCTGTAATGGAGACATGACAGTTGACAAAGAAATGATGCGCCTGGCTCTCATTCTGTCGAGGAGTTGAGAATTTTGTTTGGTGTATTTAGGTAGGGACTCAATTAAAATTAAGCCAACAATTTTTAAAGTAGATCTCATGAAGAAACGTCATCAGAAATAAACGTTTAAAAGTCAATGGCTGTGTAGTATAATTTACTACTTCTAGGACGTGGGGGAGCAGCAGCAAAAAGACCCTAGGTCACGCCATAAAAGTCTTGTAATAACTAATATGGGCACTTTGAAAAGACCTAAGTAATATTAAAGTTGAATATGCAAGGTATTTTATCCTACCTACAGTATTGGTGCTTCTAGGATAACATTTTGGGTACATTCAAATTCTAAATCTGCTAAAGACGACAACCTGTTTAACTTATGGAGTTTACAGCGAAAACAAATTACTAACTTTTTAATTCTGTAGAGTTGATGATTTCTAGAAATGTTTTCAATAGTTGGCCAATTAATGTAATATTAAATATATAAACATTTTTAGAAAGCGAGAAAATCTATATGTAATTCATGATATTTTATTGTCTAACTGTGTGTTCCAAAATTTCAAAAACATTGTATACGGGTAGTTGAATTCAACGAAGACTTTTTTCTTCTAACACTACAGACTTGATTGGACTGGAGTTTCACAGCAGGGTATTATTTCAAGCTTTTGTCACACCATGGCATCGTCTTCTTGGGAGGAAGTAGAAGCTGTTCAGAGAGAGAGAAAACATGAACTATCTCTCCAAGGCTCCTCTGTCAACAAGAGAATTGAAGCATCTGGTCTAGATCCCCAGATATTCAAACTGACTAGCCTCAATTTGCTCAAGATAGCTGGGACTCCTATTGAAGCAATATCTGATAATCTTGGAAATTTGGTCAACCTAACATCACTCATGCTTGAAAACAATTGTTTAAAAAATCTGCCAGATTCAATAAGCAAATTGACATCCCTTAAGTTTGTGGATATTTCAGGTAACAAACTGGTGGCATTGCCAAAAACCTTTTCCCAGCTGGTTAATATACAATCTCTAAATGCCACGTTGAATCTTTTATCAGATTTCCCAAATGTGTCCAATTTCAAGCAACTTGCCTATCTCTATATCTCAAAAAACAAATTGACTAGCCTTCCTGAAGGAATTTGTGACCCTAGTCTTACCCTGTTGAGCACCATTGAGGCAGGGGATAATGAAATTGTATGTGTTCCGCCAGAAATTTCAAATCTGGTGCATCTAATTAAGCTTGATGTTTCTTCAAATAAATTAACATCGCTGCCTTATGAGCTTTCTGAGTGTCCAAAATTGAAAGATGTTAAGATCAGCGGAAACAACCTGAAGGACCGCAAGCTGCTCAAATTGGCCGAACATTCTAGCAAAGCTCTGCTCAATCATCTCAACACACTTTTGGACAAACAGCGAGCCTCTGAGGAGGGAGGCAGTGGCAAGGGAAAAAAGGACAAAAAGAGGAAGAGTCGCGGGGGCAAGAAAGAGAAGCCAGAAATAGACAGGGATGTGATTTCCGTGCTCCAGTTTGAGCAGGAGAAAGGTCTGGTTGTTACAGCGTCACCTGAGGTGTTGAGTGTGAGACAGTATCTGGTGTGCTGTGTCATGAAGAACTTGGACTTCAGCAAATCCAACAACCTTTACAAGCGATTCATTCAACTACAGGTAAGTACTTTCAAGTTGTGCTTTTCATAATAGTAGGTCCAGGGGCTCTGAATAAGTGAAGTATGAATATTTTTCACAATCTGGTCAACACTTTTTTTTACTTTTGCTTCTCTCTATACGGTATGGTTTAAAAATACTTATAATCGGTATATAGTTTTTGGAGAAATTCATTGATTAACTGTAAGTACTCAATAGTTTGTGGTTAAAGGCTGAACACTCTGTTTTGATTATTTTGACGACATGGCTTACAGTGTCAATATTGTAAGATAAAAACTAAAAGTATCATTTGTCAATTCAATTTAAGTTTATTTAGTGAATACAACGTTACATAAACTGTACATGTATTCAAAAATAAGCAATTCTCAGTTAAGCTGACAGATTCTAACATTGTAAATATTATATAGTGAAGTACACTACTATAGAAATATTCTCTCTCTTGCAGACACCCACACAAGCTCCTCTCTCTCTCTCTATATATATATATATATATATGCTGCGTAGAATTTTCTCTTCTGTCATAACAAACAAGAAATGTATTCACTCCCCCATTAACCCTTCCCACTCAACGAAATGCCCCATCCTAATGTACTGTAGCGCCTTGTTTATTGGTATCCTAAAGTACCTTATTTAATCTAAAGAGTCAATTAGAATAATCTTTTCATTCTAGTTCCATTAAAATGTTTTACGGCTTGGGGAAAAAAGCTATTAACTTATCGTTTATTTTCTTTGAAGGCCCCTAGTCTTTGTCCGTTGGGTAAAAAATCAAAATATTTCGTGCTGGTTGGGTGTCATCTTTCAAGATCTTTCCTGTTCTGGCTGACATTCTTTCTTCATATAAAAAGATAGGAGATTCACACCAATTAACTTTAAGTTTTATGCCTTTATGACAATTGAGTTTTGTCTTTTAATGTCCTTTTTTGCTGTTCTATCAAACCAAATGATAACAGATTAAGTTAAGATGATCTCAACAGTTCTCTGTAAAAATTATAAGTGTCACCTTATTGACCTTAACTCCTGAAGTGTCGCATATTAATATTCCATTGCTTTAGTGCTGAAAATGTGATTCCCATTGATAGGCAGATACTCTGTAGGTTAATAAAAAACCTAAGTTTTCTTGAAAAGTGTCAGACCTTTTTGAATATATTGGTGGCACTGTTTAATTCCCATATGAATGTGCTAAACAAAATTGTGCATAGGAATTTGAATGAAGGAACTCTTTCAATTGTGTTCCCTGTATAACCAATGGAGGTGGTGGCACCTTGCCCCTTCAACAGTCAATTACCAGTTCTTTAGTTTTTGACACGTTTAGTTTTAAATTATTTTCTTTACATTTAAGGGTTGGTTCAATCTGTCTTAAAAAATTATTTTCATTGATGTTATTAACCAATCTCGACACTCAAGTGTCAGCTGCAAATTTAATTAGAAGACGGTCAGGGAATTTTGCTTTACAGTCACAAGTAATTATTGAGTAGAGCTTGGGAGATAATGTACAGCCTTGAGGTATGCCTGTATTAAGAACAATTACAGACAATGAAATATAACAATGGTGACAATTGTTGGCGGTCTAGTACCCAGTTAGAGGGGCCAATAGGGAATTGTTAATCTTTCAGAACTAATTTAGTATATAATTTTCCACAAATTATTGTGTTCAAAGCTGAACTATAATCTATGATAATATGCAAAATCCTGGCATAGTATTTTTTCCCCTCTAAGTGGGTCAGTATTTTGTGAGCATTAATAGCAATAGCATCGTCAAAAGACTTATTAGTTCTGTAAGCGAATTGAAAAACATCGAAGTTTGGTGGTAAAAGGGAGTTGCGGTAAGAAAATACAAAATTCTCAAAGCATTTCATTATTACTGATGTTAGAGCGACCGGTCTGTAACCATTCAGTTTTCCTGGGGAGGTTTTCTTTGGCACCGTACGATGGTTGACTGTTTGAAACACATTGGTATGGTTGATGTAGTAAAAAAACCAAGTGAAGATAAAGGTAAAGATTGACGCCAGCTGGTTGCTATTATTTTAAGCAATCTACTTTTATGTTGTTGTTGAAATTGTTTCTCCCTTTAATACAAATACAGTCAAGTCCAGATAACTGTCAAACCTGGATGATTCAAATACCTCTTTAATTTGAAGTACTTGACTGATCTTATTAAAATATATTGATTTAAAGTGAAAACATGGATAATTCAAAGTTAAACTTTGTTCTCATGGGATTTGAAACATCCAGACTGAAGTGTACTCATAATTTATGGGAGCCTTCAGAGTTAGATGCGCTGAAATCCTTTTCTTCCAGGGTAATTTTCAAAAGCTTCCTTAAGTGGTATGTACATGAAGATGTTTTGCATTGCTCCCCTCTCATAACAGCCCAATGAACCTCTTGCTCTCTGTGATCAAGCTCAGAACTTTTATTTTTTAGTACATATTTTCTTAATTTCCAGAGTTTGTAATCAAATGTACAAGTTTTTCTCTTCGTTCTACTTTAGAATCTTTTAGTTTTACCCATCTTTCTGATATCACATTTCAGACAAAGCTGCATGAGAATGTCTGCGATAAGCGCCAGAGTGCTACCATTGCGACACATGATCTGAATACAATAAAAGGACCACTAGTGTACACTGCAATGCAACCAGGAGCCATGCAGCTTGTGCCCCTCAACCAGGCCAAGATGACGACTGCTGAAAATTTGGTGAAAGAACTAAGGGATGAAGCTGAAGCTTTCAGGAAGGAGAAGAAACGCAGCGGGTTCAGTGGAATACACAAGTAAGTTATCCATGAGTCCAAGTTTTATTGCTCTTTGTTTTAATCAAATTGACGAGTATGAAACAGTTAAATAGATTATGCCCTTACATCAGTGGACCAAAATGTTTTAATGCTTTGAATTAAACTTTTAGAAATACTCGAAGCATAGATAATTCTCTTGAGTGTTATTTCAGCAAGTTTAGATAGTGCAGGAATATATACTGCTCAATGCATTGCAAATAGTTCAATCCTGGTTATTCAAATATTTGCATAATGCAAACTGTGTTCAGGTTACAGGTTTTCCACTTCTATTGTAATGTGTAGTTGATAATTATAAGTTAAATGTTGTTCTTATGAGGTTTGAAATATCCAGACTAGTCTGTACACTTTGCTTTTTTTTGTGTACTTTTCCTCACATATGTCTTTTTCAGAATTTATTGTTCTTTGACTGCTAGTAGGTCTCATTTTTAAAGGCTAGGAGCTGTATTTGGTTTTAGAAATTGAGAAGGTCTGTTTGATGCACACAAGGTGTCCAAGTTTCCTTGTTACTTGTACAGTTGTAGTCTTACAATTCGTACTTATTGCCTTAAAAAAACTATCTGTTTATTATTTCACACTCTCTCTCTCTGTCTCTCAGATACTTGGATCTCCTGAAAGGCAAGGATCTTTATCCATGTGTGAAAGATTCTGAGGATGATATCATCTCTTTCCCTCCAATTACCAACTGTGAAAAATCCAGGGTAAGTGATGAATTCAGTTTTTAATTAACTATTGTTTTATTTATTTTTTTTTTGTATTCACGTTTTTTGCTGCAATTAAAGAGCTGTGGCTTTGTAGAATTACAACACAATGTGAGGCATAAAGCTCACAATTGTTTTTTTTTAAAATATATTTGTATAGAGAACTCTTGTTTCTTCATATGTTTTTGTCCCAATTAGTTGGAATATATTGTCTTTGTTTATCAAAGAAAGAGCCTAGAAGTTATATGCTAGTTCTCCAATTTAATTAGTAGAAGTTACTTAAAAAAATGGTTTTCAGACGAATTTCATCTTGTTCCCAATCTTTTGTTTGAAAATAAGCAAGACTTTTTTTTTGTTTGTTTGTTTTTTATACTGGTATACCAAATAAAACTATTCTCTTCATAAAAACAGTAAGGTTTTTTCTTCTTTGGGTAGCTATTCTTTCAAAACATATAAAATGATGAAATTTATGTGTGGAGATGCTAAACTTAGTTACAGTATTTGCTGAGTGAGAGCATAAAATGAGAGAATAAATAAAGAAGCACAACTCTTACAGACTTAATGGCTCCAAATGCTCTGTAAAGGTTGTTTGATATGACGTGTATCTAGTGCATAAGACCTTGGACCAATGATTTGTTTTTGCTTTCATAAGGTGTATGTGTCACTTTGTGAGAGGGTGTAGATGATACATACAGGGAAATACATTCTTTGAGGTGTCTGGCCCAGAGACAATCTGGATTCTTCTATGTGGGGATGCTCATGATGTAAAACCTGCTTTAGAGTATTAGACCATACCATTGCATCGTGCATTTTAAAATAAATCTTTCTGTCTCACAGATTTGTAAAGAGACGCGAGATATTCTAGTGGAGGTGACAAGCACTGTCAGTCTGGAAATGTGTAAAAAGGTTATGGAGGAGACCCTTGCAGCGAGTTTACTGCTTGGGATTGGCAATGGGGAGGAAGGTAAGCTTAGACTGTGTGAACAAATGTCAAGAAAATCATAGCTAATCGCAACCTTAAAAAAAACATAAAATTATTGCAGGAGCTAATTTCAGCCAAGTCGAAATGTCTGGTGTCCAGGGTGAATGAGTGGAATGTTGCAGTGTTTACTTTCAAAGGCAGTGCTGGTTTGATTAAGACAATTTTCTTAGCTTCCAAATGTAAAAAATTTCATAAAATTATCAAAACTTTGTTGAAAGATATCACAATTTTTAAAAATTTAAAATATAATGGAAAAGAAGATAAACAAACTTTCAATGGTGATTCCTAAAAAAAAAAAAAAAAAAAAGAGTTTCCAACTTCCAACTCATTTACCCTGGACATCTCCACATATGCGACGTAAACTAATCTGCTTATATGGAAATGCTTTTGGGGGTCTATGTAACGTCAAAATATGAGAATATCGATAAGTAAATCCAAAGACAAAAGGAACAAAATTAGGGGAGGTCAATGGTGCTGATACCATTAATGATAACTAATTGCTTTCCTTGTTTTGTTTTTTTTTTTATTTAAAACAGGAAACAACCTTGGGAGACATTTCGTTTTGCTGTGTTTTTTTTATCATTTTTAAATATTTTTTTTATTAATGAAATCGTTTTTGATAAAGCCAGAACTTGCTTACTATTTACAGTCGACTTCACTTGGGTCGACTTCGCATGAATCAATTTTCGCTCAAGTGGATCTTATTTTCTGAGAACATTCCCCTTTGTAATAGTTTCTCTGTAAATAAGAAACTGATAAGTCAATGTGGACTTAATCGTTTTGACAGACAAGTAGATCCTTATAATCATGCCCCCTTTTCACTTTGTATTCAGCAAATTAATCCGGATAAGGCGATCTTTACTTTACTAATGTAATAAAGAGTGAAG
>BMAT01013304.1:34066-45626 GCA_019649035.1 Elysia marginata | reverse complement strand
TCTAAGACTAGAGATTATAAAAATGAGTCGCAAGGCGAAATCTCAATCTGTAATCACAGGTCTGAGCCGCTGACTGACAGCGACAGTGTAACGCAGTGACGGTGTGTTGTATTGTAGGCACGCGCAGTTTGTCTCGATTTAGAGGGAGGTTACAAAGCTCGGTAAATTTTATTGGCCTAGGTCAACGCCTCTCACACTCTACATGTGGGGCCCATCAATGCATCAGTAAGAAAAGTTCCAATCTCGATGACCGAGTCGCGTTACATCACAGATCACTGGCACTGTCAATCAGTTTCTGTACCTCAGACAAAGCGAGCCCACACACACACACGCAGACACGCCACCCGAGCACAAGCTAGACTAGCCCCCCCCCTCCCCCTTTCTATCCCACTCGGGCTCCTTGCTCCCCCATCCCCTTTTCACTGATGGTACGCCTCATGGACTGTAGATCTAGATCTAGCTTTAAATCAATCGTCCGGCAAGGGCTCGGGAGTGTTCTTCCCCTTCCCCAAGTTAAAGAAGTGATGGAAAAACAAAAAGAAAGAGAGAGAGAGGGAGTGGACGCTTCAGATTGTTTCGCTTTAAAGTCAGTGCCGCTAAGACGCATTTCGGTTTATCGCATGAATGGTTACAAAGCCAAGAAGAGACTTGTAAAATCTTTTGATTTCTTTGTGGATTATCGTATTTTTCGGTTTACCGTCTTTCGGTTTAAAGGGATTCTACTGTATTACTATGTTATAATGGCACAGGTTAAAAATTAAATAAATATATCACTTGCTTTTCCATTTTATCTGCATGTTTCGCAACATATATGCAAATGTCAATATTTTTATATTATAACTAGATCTAAGTGTTGCACATTGCATTTTTTTTTCTGAACTTCAACAAGCTAAAAATTGCATGAGAGTTTAAAAAGTGTTTTGAAAAAAAATTAGAAATTCATTTATCTCTAATATAGGGCAAAAGAGGAACAAATCTACTTCTAAAAGACGTTTTTTCAAACTAAAATTTTTGGTATCCAAAACATTTGAATTGGTTGCAAGACATGGTTATAACCATTCAACATGTGTTACAATATTTGTGTACAAGTATCACATTTTCATTATATAGAGAGCACATTTTCAACCTGTTATCTGGTTGAGTCCACACAAAGCACCAAAATTTCACTACCCTGGTCAAACTCAAAGAAGAAATACTTTTGAGATACTCTTTCAAGTTTCGTCACTTTTCTATACAATGAAAAAATTTTGCATATCACTTTTCTATACAAATAAATCTGAGCTTAATCTGAAGATTCATTTTAAGCCTAGAATGTCATCAATAATTTTTTATCACGCTTACAAGCGAGTTGAAATAATTGAGACCTGGATTATTACAATCTTCGTTAATTTTGAATTATATTTATATTACTTACTTTATCCCTCTTTTGCAACAGGGAAAAAATGAGAAACAAACTACTTTTTAAAATTCAGCAGACATTTATGTTCTTTCTTGTTTCCTATCCCATTTATTAGGACAAGTAAAGATTTCATAGTTATCCACAACTGTGTTCAATGTTTTTAGTACGAGCAACTTTCAAAGCAGGAGGGCAACAACTTTTAGAATTTTGCCTCCGAAACCTTCATGCACTGAAAGTTCAAATTTCAGACAATTTGAAGTTAAACTTTCTTCCTGTAAGGTTAAAAATATCCTGATGAATTCCCTCTAAACTTCAGTTCAATGTTCTAAGCTTGAAACAGAGGAATTCTAAAAAGAGCAGGTCATCACATAATGTACTGATGAAGCATTCTTTTACTTAGGCTTATTTGACTGTTAAGCATATAGATATTTTGTCTCTGTAACAAAAGCAGAAAATTGCACATATTCATTTATACAGAGTCCATTAGATAAAGTGAATAAGGTTGATGCGAAAGAGGGTTGATGAGTAGAACTCAAAATATTCCCTTTCTTGACCCTGTTGTTTACAGCAAAGATGATAAGGTAGCACAATACTGAACCTTTCCCAGTTGAGAGTTCAGTTTGAAAAAGTGAAAGTGTAAGTAAACAAGAAAGTCAAACACATTGAATTTTAATGTCTTATCACTAATCTGTGTGAATTGGAAAAAATTGATAGGGTGTTTTCAATGCTTTGGTCTATAAAAATAGGCATTAACCCCAACCAGAGGCTTCATGCATCAAACTATTATTCTGACCTATCAGAGGAAACAAATCATAGCCTATTTTTGGGTGAATCTTTGTGTTAGTAGTGTGTTGATGTAGAAAATAAAAGAAATCTTTTGGTATGAAAACCTACTTTCTCACTTAAAAAATAAAGAAACTGCATGAATGGGGGGGGGGGGTGGTGACAGTTTTAAGCTGCTATGCATAGCTGCATATTTTCTAGACTGCAGTGCAGTTCACTTATGTTGAAGAGTTTGGCAGCCGATTCAGTTTAAAATATCAGAGCTTTGACTTAATGATACTAAACTTTATTAATAGGGATCCTAAAATGGATTCAAATTATCAGAGTTCCTGTTGAATGGACTCCACTGCTTGTTAGAGTTAGAACTGTTATGTCTCGCAGCTCAAAAACTAGACTGTTTATCTAAGTTTAGTCAGATGTGACTTGTAAACTAGTTCCACAACAGAGTATCTCTTGTAATTGGTCCAATGAGTCAGATGTTGCAATTTTCACATTACAAGGCAATGTTTCAAACTTTAAAAAACGCATGAAACTCTCCAAAAGTTCTGGAAAAACATTGCAACTTTGATTTAAAATACAAAGAAAAAGAGGAATAAATTCAACTTTCATAGGCAGTTTTTCAAATAAAAATTTTTAACACCCGACTCATTTGGACATGAGGGAATTGTGTATCTAAGTTTAGCCAGATGCGTATTATAAATTACAATAAGGTAGTGGTCAATTTTAGTCTTTCATGCCACTTGTCGTAGCGAGGTCAACTGCTAAACATTCCAAGATATGAAGACTTTTCCTGGGCCTCTTTCTGTTTCACTCTGGATTCCAAAGCAGCAAGTTCTTTATGCACTACCCCATCAAGTTTTGGATTTAGTTCTACAACTCTAAGAAGGTCTTGGCGAGCTTCAGTGACATTCCAAACAGCAGCATGAGCTTTGCCTCGTCGGAAAAGAGCTTTTTCATTGTCTGTGTGAAAAAAAAAATTATTTTCAAAGTTTAAAATAGAGAAACAAATACCATAAAGATCTGTTAGTGTTACAATACGCTTGCAGTTAGAACATTAATTTCAAAACATTTGAAGTTTATGCTTTGTATTTCAATGCTATATTAAGTTGTTTATAATGACCTTTTGTTAGATCTAAATTTGCTTTTCAATTACATGAATTTTGTCATAGTTTATTAAAAACTAATAAAGACATAAATTTAGAGAAAAAACTTGATGGTCAGAGGACCCTTTTTTTGTAGTTTTGAGATAAATTTAAACCACAAAATTAATATCAAACATAATTACCATCTGACTGCTGTTTTTAAGAGGAAGAAACAGTAACTTGGTTTAAACAAAGAAGTAAAACAATGATATCCATTACCAGGATCTCTTGCCAAAACGTCGGTAGTGTGAGTGATAACAGGATAAAAATCTCTAGTGAGAAGTTTGCATTGAGAGAAGTTAAGCAACAGGGGACGTTTCAGATCATCTAATTTCTTCCAGTCATCATCGCCAGGTTTTTCTCTGAAAGTAAGTACAAGATTGTAGGCTATCTTTTGCATGGACATATGTCTCTACCATTTTTGGCAAAATTGCCTATACAGAAGTTATATTAGAAGACCAATTACAAGGCCATGGTTTGAACAGAATAAAGGTGACAAGACGTAGCTTTTGGTGCTATTTGAACCTTCTTGTTTTTTAAAGAGGCTAAGCAAAAGCATTAGCCATGAAACTTTTTTTCACAAAGAGTAGTAGTGATATGGTATAAGCGGGCTCAAAGTGTCAAGAAAGCCACGATAGAACGAAAAAAAAAAGCCTCTTGGTTTCATGCCTGATTCAAAACTTTAAAACATGTTTATTCCTTTCCCCAAATATTCTAATAGGAGAAACTACAAAACTTTTTGTTAAAATGATTGAATTTAAAAATTCAAACCATTTTTACTCAAGTTGAACAGAGCTGTATATCACCATAATTTTAATACACAGTCAAGTCAAAACAACGCCAACTTGGATCACTTGGCTACTGTTTAACTCGAACTAAATTTAGATAACACATTTTTAATTTTATCTCATTCTTGTAATATATATTGTGTATACATAATTTGCATGGAGTTTATTTTTTCTTCTTAAAATTTTACTACAGAGACAAACAAGTCCACACCAAGGATTGAACTCACTGAAGCATTAAGTCCTCCAGCATTGAGAGAGCCTGGGCGTATTTGTGTGCTGCGTCCTCGTAATCTTTGTTTCTGTAAGAATCATTGCCAGCCTCCCGAAGCTTTGGAATTTTCTCACGCTTTTCTATGTGGTTCATTGACCAGGATTCCTGTTCAAATTGCTGTGGTTGCTCTAACTTTAACAATTCTTTTGAAAAAAAAAAGGAAACCAATAGAAATTAACAGTTGTATACACAAAAACACTATCAAAATAAGCAATTGGGATAAGAAAGGCAATTCCCAAGAGGAAAAAAAAAAGAAAGAAGTTCCAGAAACTAATTTCACAGTGATCTTCCAATGTTATAAACCCATGTATTTGTTATTCATAGTTTATACTGAATAGATGACATTTTCAGAGGGTTTGAACATATCTCTCTGCAGAATATAATCGTGGTGATAACATCTTTGGAGTTTTCAATACTCGTACAGAACTTAAACTGGGGTCAAGAAGAGTAATTTGTAACTCCACAAAGGAAAGTCTGTCTAAAATCACACAATGGAGAGCTCAAGGAAAGTCTGTCTAAAATCACACAATGGAGAGCTCATGTTTGACCCAATTAACCCTAGTATGAGCCAGTGGCAATGCTTAAATGGTGGCCGGTTCAGTTTCAACCAGCATCATAATGACTGCTTAATTTCAAGGATCAATCTTTAAATTACAGCATAAGTACTGAAGATCTTTGTTCTTTAATTGCAACTTTTAGGTATCATATATCACACACAAAAATGTGTACTGTAGAGTTGGCAGTTTAGGAGGAGCTAAGCTAAAAAATTTAAAGGCAAGCCTTCGATACATAAGATTACCCAACAAGTAGTGGATACCAATTCACACTCACAAAGCTTAGCAAGATGGTAATGTAAAACGATTTTCATTAAAAGCTCTGACAAAAGGTCATAAATCTGTTGGTTATGATGATGGTCAAAGTATTTTGAGAACTAGTATAAATAATAATAATACTTAAGTTATTATTTGATGTTAAGAGCAACCCAATGCTATGCAATATATTTTAAATAGAAATATAGAAATGATCAAACTCCAAATTTGTCCGTTACAATGTAGGAAAAATTGTCCTGCATCACAAACAAAAGATTTTCAGTTTTGATTTTCTTTCTGAGTATAACGGCTTTTTAGTTGTTTTTTTTTAAAATAAAGTTTAGATAAATATAAAATGTTGGGGCTCAAAACTGGTCTTGGCCAAAAGCCATTTTAAAGTTGTATTATTTTCTTTGCTAGTAATGGGCCTGCTTGTCCTGCATCACAAACAATAGATTTACAATCTTTTGTCACCTTGTCATTTGTTTGTACCTAATACAAAGCAGAGTGGTTGGGGTGCCTTGACCAGCTCATCCAGGTCACAGTAGCCCATGCCCTGCTGAGAGAAAGCTGCCATGCCACAGCAGTGAGAACCGCCGTGATGGTGTCCATCTTTCTTGCCTTTATAAATATCTCGGAGACTTTTAGCTACCAGAGGGTAAACAGCTGTATGCTACAAAAAAGAAAATATAGCCAAGAAAAAAAAATCAATGTATAAGGTTCATATATGATAGAAATAATTCTTTTTTGTTGATTATAGGTATTGATTAAAGTATAAGTCCTATAAAATGAAAATTAAATTTGAAGCCGAACTATTTTATATTCCAATCTCTTTTAACCTCTAATTGGCAATATCCTGTAGACAGTCCCACTGCAACAAAAATTGAAATTAATTTTGGGTTATCCAAAAGTTCAAATTTTCAGTACCTATAACAAAAGTCTGTATTCTGTAATTAAAAATAGTTTGATTCAAACAAGAATTTGATTAATTCAGCTTGTAATTGTTTGACTTTATTTCTCCATTTAAAGTATTTTTCACTTAACCAGATGCTTGTATCACAAGCTATTTATTATTGTAAAATCTTTTCCTTTTAATTTCCTTACCTTAATATCACAAGTGAATTCAGCAACTTCATTGACTTTCATGGTTTTTAATAGTTTTTCCCACACTTCAAGCTTGAATTTCTTTCCAAAAATAAGCTCCATAGGTTTTCCGACAGTACGACTGTCGTCAAGAACAGTTTTTTCTTCATCAGTTTTAGTTGTGCGGTAATGGAAAGTGGCCTAAATATGAAAAAAAAAGAGACCGAAAAAAGGAAGAGAATGTTATTCAATTAGAGCTCAGTAATTGATTGTGATGTGAATTTGGGTATTTAAATAATTAATACAGTCAACTTTGCTTTAAAGCCGATTTTTAGTCAACTTGAGTCTTTTTTACTTCCATGGGGACAATTTTTATTTATTTATGTATAAATATAAGGACTTGCAAATAACTCTATTTTTCACCGTTTTTTATATTAAAGCTATAACCCCTGAAGATCCACCTACGCAGAGTTGACTGAACTGATGGCTGCCAGAGTACAAGATGCAATGAGCGCAAGCATCTTACTGCTCAAGACCTTTTGCTTGGGCTATGTGGTGGTTATGAGTAAGTGATGTAACAGTATTAAATAATACAACCACCAGGGACTGCAGTGCAAGTGAAGCGAATGCATTGCCACCGTTATATTGCTATGTTACAGTCCAGTTTGGATATTTCAAACTCTGTGGAAACAGAATTCAACTTCTTATGAAACAAACATAAAATAATCAGTGTACATTAAAAATAAAAATGAAATAAAATATCTGGGAGAAGTTTGAAGTACAGAAGTACTAGAAAAGTAGAATTATTAGGATTTTAATTATAGACTCCACTATGTTTGTTAAGTAATTTTTACACTTTTGAGGTATAGACCTGAAATGCAAAAGGCAATCGTCTATTTGAAACATATATGATGACTCTAATACTGTTCTCTAATTTGCTAGGTGCTTTTAGATGATGCATGTGTATAAAAATTTTCCTATAATCTTTATACTCAGGACTACAATGACACTAATTATATAGATGTCTGAATCATGCCGTCATAATCATTCTAAAAGTAATCGGTGACAATTATCACAAAATGCTCTGGTTTGCTGTTTCACATGCACCTTCTGCAAATTTATTTTTGAAGTGAGTTCAATCTTATTAGAATAGAAAATTGTTCTTTCAATTGCACTAACAAAATGACTTACCTAAAGAGCAAAGTTCTCACATAATTTCAAAAGGGTCCTGAAAATTTATTGCATAATTTTCTGTACCTGCCTCGTTTGACTGTTATACCCATTTTGAGTTATGATCTCTAAAATCAAATAATGAAATAGCAGGTTCAAGTAAAGAGCCTAAAAGAGCCTGGCTTATTCAGGTTAAAGCTACAGTAGTCCTCATCTCTAATGGCACCTGCTCCAGCTGGACCATCCCCACTGCGGGAATTGGAAGGAATTTCTCTTTTTTCTACATAAAAGGTGTATTATAGCCTATCAAAGCTACTTAAAACTAAAAGCATAAACTAGGCTTTAGCCAGTATGCATATTTAGGGGAAGTAAAAGAGAACTGAAACTGTGAGTGGAATTGAAATGGCCTGTCCAGTCATGATAAGAGGCATTAGTATTTCTATAGAATACCTACTCAGTCGAATTGGCGTATAAAAAGACTTTCTTCTTACAGATTTTGCGACTCTGAACACGAAGATGTTTGTCCCATCCGTCACAAACAGATACTTTTTGAGATATATAGAAGTTTGAAGTTGGGAATATTTTACCCTGCATTTCGTCAATAATTCCGTCATGTTTACCAAATTGTCCACGTCATGTGACCTTGCGCGACCTTGTCCCTTTCCTGTGCATGCGCAGAAGGAATTTGTCTGGATGTCTGAGTCTTGTCCTGGGTCTGACCTGATCTCGTGACTTTCCGCTGGTCAAGTGGTCAGTTTGCTTCAAACTACTCACATGGCTACATGCTCTTCGTGCAAATCAAACTACTTCAAGATAATTGATACTTTCTATGACGACAATTTGGGTGCTTTGGATTATTTATTTTCTCACGGAGCTAGCATCTGATCCAGTAGAATTTCATGCCTGAAGATCAGCACTTTTCTTTTCAGTTTTTGTGAATAGGATTATCTGTTTATCTGCAGATCTAGACACGGTACCTAAGACGAAGATACGGAGGTGTTGCGGATTCAGTACTTCGCAGTTCAAGGGATCGTTTCTCTCAAACTGCCATTTGCACCTTGGAAGTTACGGTAGTTCTTTTGGTGAACCACTATCTGACTCAACATTGGGATTACAAGACAATACAGGACTGCCTTGGATTGTCTCCTAACACAGTGTGTGACTCGCGATCCTTCTACTCGGAGGTGACAGAGCAGTGTTTTTTGTACCAAGACCCTATCGGAGGTGTAAGTGGATGAGACCTTGCTCGTGCGCAAGAAGTATGAGAAGGGACCAGTTTTCAACCAGGTTTGGCTGTTTGGGTGGATAGAGTGCGCATCGAAACGCCGTTTTGTTGTGCCTCTAAACGGTGAGTACAGAGTGAGGAGGGATGCAGCACCGCTCATACCTACCACCCAGAAGTTTATTCTGCCCGACGGAATTATCTGCTCGGATTCCTGGCCTGCTTATTGCTCAGTAAACTCAGGTACAGTCACCGAGCGGTCAACCACAAGAAGAACTTTGTCAAACGTGGCGAACCAGAGGTGAAGAGACCTGGGATTCGTCCCAGATACCTTCAGAAGAAACTGGCCTCGTATCTGTTTGTTACTGCAGTTCCGGAGCTGCAGCAGCTACATCCATTCTTAATGGACGCTTCGAAGCTCTAGACCCCCTGTTTTCGGATGTAGTGCAACGACAGCCTGAACCGGAAGTGGTTCCTGAATATGAGGGAGCTGTAGCCTAACTGAAAGTGGTGTTGGATCTGGGGCAGCCGAAGAAGCTTAGTATTTTGCTTTAAGTTCTAAAGAGCTTATTTAGGTCAGGTTTTTTTTAAACACATAGTTTCTAGGAGAGTTTCAGGGGGGGTCCCCCCCGACCTCATGTTGCATAATCGTAAATATAGTGCAAGGGTGATATTTTGAATGTTTGTCTAGGTTTTCGAGGGAGTCAAAATCGATTTTTGCATTAAAAACTGCCGTTTAAAGAATAGTTCAATAGGCCTAACATGTTACGTGATTTCTAAACTATCAATTTGCGACAGTTTTTAATGCCTAAATTGTTTTCAGCACCCTTGAAAACCTAGGAAATATCACCCTAGATAAGTGAGTAGATTCTTGCTAAATTCTATAGATTTGCTGAGGCATTGTGGACCTAGATCTAGATATATCTAGATTTCTGGATCAAGATGATTTAAGTAGAATCTAAATATAGACTTATTATTGATTTATGTACATGTAGAATCTACAATGTGTAGATTTTTTCTGTGCAAATTCCCCTTCGTAGCTTAGAATCTAGTCCTATTGTGAGAAATTGCCTATTCCTGGCATCGATCCGCTGGCAAGACTGACGAAGTGGAACAATGAAGACTTAAACTTGAACTTGAAGAAACCCATGTTTAACACCAGCGGACAAATCTCAGGATAAAATTTGTTATCCCTATATTTTATATAGGATTGGAATAGATCTAGATTTAAACCTTAGCTCCATCAGGAAATGAAGGGGCATCTCCTTGTGCTCCGTACAAAACTTTTTTCAATATACCGTCTTTCTGCAACTCATAAAATGCATCCGCCATGTTTTTGTTTATATTAGAGATGGAAAGAGTTACTTCCCGCTGGAACGGCTTCGATATGAATCGATAGTCAGTAGTAGATTCCTTGCGTTGAAGGAGAAAGCACGACGATGCGATATAATTATCGTAACGGTAGCCTATAACCCCCCCCCTCCCCCCGCTGGCTGCCGACATCGCTCACAATGAACTTCACAATTAAATTTATGTTAGAGTGGCAGAAGTTCACACACAAAATACTCAACGGTCTGCTGGTCAAGAAGCTTTCCTCTATAATGTATGACGTAGGCATACCGTATTAAGGTTGACCCGAACAAGCTCACTCACACACAACGGCTCACAACCACGCATCCAATCCTTAGCAGCTAAGTAAAATATGCTTTGCTGTCGGTTTCAGCTTGCGGGGCAACTGTTTCGGAAACCTAAAGACAGCAACATCAGGTCAGATTCGAAACTCGTAATCTAGATGGAAAACCGCAACGATTCTAGCCTTCTAGGCAAACCGTCAGACGGGACTGGTTTATTAAAAGCAGAGATAGTTTAAAAGGGAGGTATTCCAACGGAAATAAATAAGCCATACAAAATTTTTAAAAAATTGAACATTGTCAGATATTCATAAAACCTACATTTTTTAAACCAGCGTATCAAAATGCGACGCGTCTGCTCACAGGTCTTCACTTCAGCCTTTTCTTGGTAAAATGCAATTTTTTTATATACATGTACGTACATGTAGCGTCGGCATATAGTCTATATAACGCCATCACAATGGTGTGATAAAACAAGTCGCTGGGTACTATTTTTCACTGATACAGTGATAGTGCTCTTGCCCCATTGGAATTAACGGGTTATAATACTTTGTAAAGGTTCCATCCTAGGAATAATAATTTTATTGTTATATACTTTGAACGAAATTTTTTGCTAAATATTTTATAGACCACCTGCGATCCCCTTGGGCGGGGGGTTGTTTCCAAACTGCATTTTGCCTTCCCGACCGCTAAAACAACGGTCCCACTATACGCGAGTTCTCGTCTCACTTGCATTGTCATGAGCGTAGAAAAAATGCCATGTAGTCAAGAACCTTCTATAAAATCCTTGCATGTAGTCCAGTCAGTTTAAGCCTAAAATAGCTTTCTCGGGAAATCTTTGCAACATAATTTTTTTGTGGTTTTATAGTATGAGGTCAGATAAGTTCGAAAAACAACATTAGGACATGGAAATCGAAATCCTACTTGTAAACGACGTCGCAATACGTCTTTCCTTATGAAAACTCAAGAGTAAAATAGAAATACCATTATGGACATTTTTGCACTAAATCTATGCATGTTGCATACCGTTGGAAAGGTCTCCACAATTTACAATGAAATATGATATTTGCAAAGTAATTAAAATGTACTCATACGAGTAATTTTGAAAAAAAGAACAACCGCGAAAGTCACCTGTACCGCAACCTTTTTTATCATTATATAAATGTTTTCAGAACCTACTCTAGTTTATTATCTTAAAAAACGAGTCACACGCACACAAAAAAAAAACAATAAGAAAATTAATACAACTTGCATAGTAAAAG
>BMAT01013304.1:16974-30358 GCA_019649035.1 Elysia marginata | reverse complement strand
TTTTAGTGGGAAGCTAAGTTATGTCTAGAGTTTGAGTTAGTTACAGTAGGTATGGTAATTCATTCTTGCCTCACCCCGATCGCTTGGACCAATGAAAGTTTTCAAAGAATGCAGGGCTTGAATTACACCGCGGCAATTCACCTCGGTTCCTTTGCAATTTGCCGTAATACCCTCAAAATTGAAAATCAGAGGTTCAACCACGGCAACTTTCGCCGTGCCCTTGGTTTGTTTTGTTGAAAATAAAATATACCGGTAATTACATAAATTACGCTGAAGTGAAAAACAAAGACGTCCCGACCATCAATTCAGTCGAAGTACAGTAGGCCTATATAATGTTTTCTTCGATTGAGACAGGATCTCGCGCCTTGTCTTGTGTCCTTATCATTAGCTCCGACCTTGACCTATCGTCTGTCGGCTTGACCCGCGTTGAGCGAAGTTTCACGAATGCAGTAAGAGTTGTTATTGATATTGGTAACGAACAGATCTAAAGCCTACTGTCTTGATTGTCTTCTATGTATTCCCACACAAGCGTTTTTATCGATCGATGCAGATTGTCGCCGAGGCGTAGTGGGCAGGGGGAGAGGATGCAAAAATTATAGGTCTACAAGTGAGCAGTAATGAATGAAAGTCCGTTACCCGCTGCATGGGGAATTTCTTGGAAACCGCAAGGGCTGTAACACATCTAAAAGTTTTGCGTTTTGTTTTACACCACGTTTTCTGCATTTTGTGCTACATGGACCAAGAGCCACTTTACCGCGAAAGAAAACGAAGGGATCTGGGTCAAACTCAAAGCAGCGAAAATGGCAAGAAATTTGATGCATTTTTCACTAAGTGCCAAGATTTGATACAATGTTGATCTACATGTACTTTATGCGAGTGCACCGAATTAATGAACTCAACTTATCTTATCAATATTGGGCTACTAACGGAGCTCTGCTTATACAAAATAACAAGAGATCTAGATCTAGTCATATTATACTGCTGTGAGTCACTGAGTGTGAGTGTTTGAGGGGGTAGGGCGGAGATAGAGAGATAAATATTTGAATTCATGATAAATGTAGGCCTACGTACTTTTAGGCTTCAATATCACTCACTGTACTATAATATGAGTTAATAAACTTTTCAGCTCATCTTTATCATTGCCTGCCAGAATCATATGCTTTTCCTGCATCCACGTCATCAACAGCTCATATTTTATATTATTGATCCTCATCATCATCATCAACATAAGTGGCTAAATCATCATCATCTACATTATCATCACCAATGGAAACCTCAGCAGCCACACAAACAGCGAAGGAAAAAATAAAAACTGCCACTGGCAGTATAAAATTGTAGAAATTGTGGAATCTGGAGTGGCTAAAGTGGACCACATTTGAAAACATTTTCGTCAAGAATCTTCTGTTCCACATGCAGAGAACAATCACAAGAACATTCACTGTCACTGTGTAAGCAAAGCAGCAGTATTTGGGGATCAGTGCATTATAAAGAGATAGATACAGAGATTTTTTTTCATTTTTGGGGTTTTCATTAATTGCAATTTTCTATGAGGACTGCTCATGTTTGTGGTACTAATAGTTAAGTCCAGGGCTTGAATTAGATGTTCAGAATGGCAAGCGAAAATTGCCTCAGTGAGGCCCGAAAATCAAAGGGCACCAAGGCAAAAGTTATAGGTGATTACTTTGTTGATTAAAATTAGTAATAATTTAGTAAATCACAACATTTGTATAAATAACAACACAGTTTGTTCCTTGCTCTCTACAAAAGTATAGAGAGGGTATTAAAAAATATTGTGAAGGAGGATAATCATAAACAGAATTAGAATGTAAATCCCAGTTAAATCACATTAAACAAAAGACTAACAGTAGTAACAATCTTCTTTTTAAAATCTCTCCATCTCTGCCTGATCCATCTTCTAAGTTAAAGGCTGTTTAAAATGATGTTGAGGTTTCCATTGGTGATGATAATGATGATGGTGATGATTATTATTATTATGATGATTTTGCCACTCTTGTTGATGATGATCATGAGTTGTTGATGATGTGGATGCAAGAGAAGCATATGATTCTGCAGGTGATGAGCTAAATAGTTTATAACTAACTCAGTCATATTATAGTAGAATGAGTGATATTAAAGCCTAAAACTACGTAGGCCTACATTTATCATGAATTCAAATATTTCTATTTCTCTCTCTTTATGTCTCTTTATCTCACTCTCTCTATCTATCTGCATTGTGAAACTTCGCTTCGTTTAGCCGACGAACGATCGGTCAAGGTCGGAGCTGCAGATGAGGGCACGAGACATGGCGAAAGATCCTGTCTCAATCGCAGACCACATTGTATAGGCCTACTGTACTTCGACTGAATTGATGGTCAGCTTTGTCTTTGTTCGTCACCCTGGCAAATTGCCGCGGTCTATCTCAAGCCTTGAAAGTCTAAGTTGTAAACTTATTATTGATCAAAATTACATACTTTATTTTTTAATGATTTAGTCACTTCAAATGAATATTGCCTATTGTTTTACATATTTACAGGGCAAACAACATGAGCTCTAGGAGTTTGAGACAGGGAGTGCCCAAGCGCAAGATGACCTGTGATGATAATGAGAACGTTACAAGTACTAAGAAGGCTCTTCTAAGTGATGATATAAAGCTTAATAAAGCTATTCATAGCAGCAATTTCCTAGCTGTGAAAGAAATTTTAGAATACAAAGACCAGAAACTCTCCAAGACATGCTTGGAAGCTGCCCTGTTAAAAGCAGCTGAAGAAGGAAATAAACCAATTTTTCAGTTGCTTGTAAGCCATGGAGTGTATGTTAAAGGGAGAAGCAAAGTTGGATGCTTGGCTCTCATAGCTGCAGCAAAGCGTGGTTACTTGGACATTGTGAAACTGTTGGTAAAAAAAGGTGCTCCAGTCAATGGTAAGGATTCATCTGGCAAAACAGCACTAATGGTGGCTGTGGAGAAAAGCTGCTGCTTAGCTTTAATCACTTTCCTACTTGAAGATTGTAAAGCAGACGTAAATCTTCAGGACAATGAAGGAAAAACAGCACTGATGCTAGCAGTGAAACAGTGGAATTATGAAGCTGTGCAGATATTATTCTTTGGCAATGATGAAGAGGACATGAAAGATTATAACTGTGATGAAGGTATAAAAGACAAGTATGGCCGTACAGCCCTCGATCTGGCAAAGATGAATGGTTCAGCTGAGCTGATGAATGTTTTAAGTGAAAGCCGCAAACAGTCATGTTCACCATTAAGCATAGCAGCTGGGCAGAACAATTTGTATCTGGTACGTCGACTTGTGGAGATCCATCCATCTTGTGTAGAACCTTTGTGCTGTGGAAAGGAGCCTCTTTCTTCAGCGATTCACGGATTAGAGGGAGACCAAGAAACATGGGACGGGAAGATCCACTGCAGCTTTGAGCTCATGGAGTTTTTGGTACGTTCAGGGGTAAATGTGGATGACTGTCATATTTGTGGCTACACACCTCTTATGTTTGCAGCAGATGCGGGAGCAGATAAGGCTGTTGAGCTTTTACTCAACAACAAAGCAAATGTCAATGATACTTCATATGAAATTAGTGATCCTGACATCAAGCGTCGCACAGCGCTTATGATAGCTGCCCACAAAGGATGGGTGAGGATTGTTAAAATGTTGATTCAAGCAGGTGCTAATTTGGATATGAAAGATAAGGATGGTGAGAACGCATTGGGTTTTGCTGTAAGGGGTGGTCATAGAGCATGTGTTCAGGCTTTACTGAAAACATGGACACTTCTTTCTGATGATGATATAGAGGTAATGGCAGAATACAAAATGCTTGACATCCTCACAGATGTTAAAAACAGATGGAACAACTTGTTTGAAGATACTTNNNTTGCAAAACATTCTTTGCAAAGCCATCCAGACTAAATGCTATCAATTAGTAAGAGCTTTGGTAGACCATGGTGCTGATGTGAATTTTTATAATTCTCGTGTTCATTATCATTATAAACAGGATGTTCCTCTGTACCCACTACATTCAGCTCTGGATGACTTTGATATGATGTCTCTTTTAGTGAATTTAGGAGCAGATATTAACATTCGTCCAAATGTATCTGGTAGAACAGCTCTGATTGATGCTGCTTCTAATGGCAACAAGACACATGTACAAAATTTACTTAAGTGTAATGCTGACATGCATGCAGAATTTTATGGCCACACTGCTCTTTTTGCGGCGAGTGTGAGAGGTCATGATGAAATTGTGACAGCCCTCTTAGATCATGGAATGGATGTAAATTATGAGTCTTATAATGGCTGGACAGCTCTATGGTATTGCTTGAATGCTCAGAATTACAATGCTGTGGAGACACTTATCAAGCATGGAGCCAATGTGAACTATACCAACAAGTTTGGCACTACTCTCATGCAAGCTCTTTCGAAATGTGATCCACAATTCTCGGAACTGATCATCAAAAGTGGGGCTGATGTAAATGCACAGACAGACAATGGTAACACAGCACTTTTTCGAGCCTTATATTTAAATATAAGGAAAACATATGTATGTGTTGAAGAAAAAGTTTCTTTGCTCTTGCAACATGGAGCAAATGTGAACCATATTAATTTAGAAATGAAAACCCCTCTTATGTTAGCAGTAGAGCAAGGGAGTGGATATGACAACGTTTTCAAAATTTTGTTGGACTCCCAGCCAGATTTGAATGCTCAAGACGTAAATGGAGATACAGCTTTGCATTTCACAGCCTCACTTTACGATCAAGTAAAATTGGAGATGCTTGCAAGCAAAGGTGCAGACATGAACATTGTAAATGGTGAAAACAGAAGTCCACTCATGGTAGCATTCAATAAGCTAAATGTGGGGGCTGTTAAAACCTTGATAAAATATGGGGCCTCTGTAAACGAACACAGATCTCAAGCTGTTTTGCAGGTGTGGAGGAATGATTTAGATTATTTTCTTAGAAGATTTACTAAAAAAGGCTCTGATCATAGATACTATTTTGACTTCAGAACCTGTTCCGAGGCCTTGTTGGAGGCAGGCTATTCTCTGCATGATGCAAGTCCCTCCAACCTAGATAAGTTTTTAATCACATGCATAAACGAGAAGGAGTTCAAATTGATAACACTGCTCGTAAAGTCTGGTGTTGGTCCAAACAGTCTTGATCTTTCATGTCTTCCCATAAATTTTGAACGAAACAGTATCATTGATGCTGCTGTTATCTCCAACCACAAAGTAACACCCATGTGCATGGCTATTTTGCTCCACCAACCAAAGACTGTGACTTTTTTTGCTCAAGCTTGCTTCTACCATTACGAGGATGTGAATATCTTGCAGCATCCTTTAATCAAAGAAAAACTGAACATCTTGTTCTTGAATCAGCCCAACCGTAGCTCGTTCACCCTTGATGATCTACGCCCTGAGAAATGGTCTCTGCGCACTTGGAGTAAACTGGCAGTGCTGAGGGCTGTTGGGTATGGTGAGGGCAGAGAGCAGAGGGTGAGGGCTCTTCCAATACCTAATGGACTGCAACAGGAACTGCTTTACAAGAATGTTTCTTTGAATTTTTGATGGAGGGATTAGCCTAAGATTATAATTTAAGGCCAAATAAAAGTGACTAAATATTCCGAGTCTTTTACTTGGGGTGATCAGTGTTCTATGCAAAGATGTGTCCACTGCTATTGTCTGGAAATTTATAAAGACACTGTAAGTCAGTTTGATTTGTATTGTACTTTTATTCTCTTTCATCCCAAAATGTGGGTTGTGGAGGACAGCTTCATAAAAAAAAGTCTCTAATTAGCAATTGTTCCTCGATCAAAAAGGTAGCAAGTTAGGTATAATTGAAACGCAAAATAATTAAAGAGATACTATAGACAACATTGGAAACTGAAGTTGCCTGACAAAGTTTTTAGGATTGAAGAGAAGAAACAAAATTGCTCACTTTTTGCTCGTAATTTTGGTGACATCAAACATGACTATTTTGAACTTCTACAGTGCTTGAACTGTTCAATGAAACTTTTCTGTCTTGGTTCTTCAAATAATGTTTTTCACTTTGCAATAATCACCATACATCAGTTTTTCTTCCAGATAGATTTACATGTATTTGCCTCACAAAAAGTAGTTGTCTGACGTCACTGTCAGTCATGATAACAAGACCTAAATTCAGACAGGGCCCATACAATGATTTGGATGTATACCCAAGCTTATTCATGACATTTATTTATCAGTCCTAAGCATTAACAAGCTCTAATTTTATGTCTGCAACATTATAAAAGCAAGATAAAACCTGTAATAAGGCAGATGTGGTTGTGTCAGTCATAAGTAACATCAGAGAAATCCTCTGGTTTACAGGTCTAGAAGATTTGTTCTTATGAAAGTTGTAGTTTTTATTTTAAAATCAGATGCTGCTATGATAAACACAAGGTTGTTTCACTTTCTCATTGAATCCAATATTGGGTGAAGGGAGCTATAAATATAATCTTACCCTGTCCGTCATCAGTAAGTCATCAGGTAACCATAACGTCAGAGAAATTTATAGTAAATTCAGAGTCAGAGATACAGAAATAAAAAACCCGACCCCTGATTATTCTAATGCAGAACATTAACACCTGAGGTTTTGTCATGAGATTTGTTATTACATGTAGTTTGCGAGGGTCCTGGAAGTCTTAATTTCATAATGATACATTTTTTAGGCCTAAGTACATTGATGTGTTTGAGACAGATGGTGTGCGTCTGTCAATCATTATCACTCAGAGGACATAATGTCAAGAGCCTTTCTGGTTTATCATGACTGATAAATCAAATGTAATATTGTAAATAGACAAACTAGACTTTGTTCCCTAAACATTGTCTGCTTTTAATTACAAATACAATGTACTTCTATTTTTCTTTCAAATTAAAATCTAATTCTAAATTTACAAGAATGTTCTTTTAACTTATGTGTACAGATTGTGATCAATATGTGTGGATTGGCTTATGTATCGTCAAAATCCAATTATTTTTATGGTTTGATAGAAAGCACCTAGAGCTTTCTATGTTTTAGATTCAGTGTTGTATTAGGTGTATATTATTATTCACAACAAGGGATGACCAGGATTTACATGAGATTCAGATCTTAAAAAACCTTTTTTTAAATAGAGTTCTAGGTGAACATATTTGCTTAAAAGTTGGCTAAATTCTAACTCAAGTCAATTTTTTATGTTATCGTAGTGAAAGTTTGTGAGCTTACAGAGAGTTTCAATTTCATTAGGTTTAATTAAATTTTTACAAGGGTAGCTCTCTCTGATGTACTTAAAAAAATGTTTTTTGCCACAAGTAGGATCAATAATATAATTGTCATGAGGTTGATTCTAATATTTCCCCATTTTTTTTATTGACTTTCAAGTTTCATGATGTAAATTGAATTGAACTTCAGTGAATACATGTAGGTCCTAGTAGTAGTACATTAATTTAAAAAAATACGTCAAATGTCCTGCAATTTCTTTGAATTTCATTTTTGTAATGTACCTGGGTTTTGACTTTATGGAATATTAATATTGTGAGGCATTTTGAATTACTATTATATTATTATTTTGATATGTCAATTTCGTAACAGCTCTGTACCATACTATAGCCTAGATTGCATTTTGATTACCTAGGAAAGTCAAAGACTAAAATGGCTGAAAATTTATCTCTTAATTTGAAAGTACTTCATTTGTTTTTAAAAAACATGATTCTTTTTTTTGCTTGTATCTATGTAATGTCTCTATGCAATTATCTCAGTTCAACTAATCTTAACTATCGATATTGGTCTCACATTAATTGAAAATATGGATGCATAGAAAGTCTGATATCACTATCAGCATTTGGGATACAGCAGTCACTCACTGGGCCTATGTTGTAATGTCTCGCCCTATTACAATGTATACCGTATTGGACTAGTGTGTAGCAAAAAACCCATTCATTCGGCATTCGTATTGTAAATTTCTATAATTATGTATGTTATATGTCTTTGTAATTCATTCATCATCCATTGATATATGGTCCTATAAATAGTATGAGCAGTTCCCAAATTTTAGTCCATTTGAGGCAAGGGCACAAAAGTGGGCAAAACATAATTTGAACGAAATTGTGCTTCAAACTATTGCAATCTCTCATAGTCATAAGAAAGGTTGTATGAGCTTAATCTATGTAGAAATATTACAGTGGAATCCACTTTAAGAGGCAACACCTTTTTTGGAAACTCTTGCTGTTTTGCAGTCTCATTTTGTACTTCTTTACATCTTGGTACATGTATTGGATAAAGTCAACACATTTTTTTGGTCCGGAGGTGTTGACTTTATCAGGATTCCACTGTATTTGTTTGAAGGTCTTTCAATAAATAAATAAATAATTGGCCAGTTTTTATGCAATTTTTCAGCATTTTAAAGAGTACATAAAAATAGTGTTTTCGTGAACATTGAACATCTGCTACATGTAATTAATTCTAAATTTGGCCCCAAACTAAATGAATGGAGAGATTTTTATCTGTTCTTGATGTTAAACACCTGATGCCCTAAGTTTTCAATTTGACTAAGTTATATATCTATTAGGGCACAATTAAATGTAGGCTATTAAAGCACTTGGCGTAAAATTTTAGTACCGGGTACTAGATCTAACCTTCAATGAACACAAACTTCTACAACTTAATTTTCATTTCTTTTGAAAGGTAAATGAACACAATACATGTGTTATGTTGTACGTCCTTATTTACCACTGCTATAAGTACAAAAACAGATGATAAAGATGGACAGACATTTCAAACACAAAAACATCTTTGTCGTAAACAGATCTATCTATGCAATTGTAAGATTTATAACTGGTACCGGTAGATTTAGCTGAAAGCCTTACTCAGTTGGACTATATAAATAACTAAAACAGGTAAAGAATGGATATGATACATGATTAAAAAAGAGATTATTTACAGTGGAACCCTGAATAAAGATCTGGAAAAAAAACACTTGTTGGTTAAAACAGGTCTTATAAGAGGGAGGTCTTAATTCAGGGGTTAAATGACTATACCCATATAACTTATAGGCAGACACCTTCAAATTTAAGGTCACATAAGGGATAGTCTTTTGAGGGGGTCTACGTCTAATTTGAGGGGTTCCTCTAGGTACTTTTACTCTAGGGGTAGAGTTAGGAAGTGGTAAGAGTACTACCAGACCTTTGGTTATCCGGGCTAACTTAGTAACTACATGTATGTGAGTCTTCAGCAAGAGGAGGGTCCTGGAATAGGGTGAAGTCGACAAATCCCGTTCAAGAGTTAGAAATGGTGGAGAAAATTTGCATTAAAGAATGTCTTCATTATTTTAGCAAAAGTATACATGTAGTTGACATCGTGAAGAAATAAAAAGTTTGCTCACAGAATAAGTCTTATTACATGAGTTTTTTGTTGCGGGTTGAAAACAAAAACTCTAGTACAAGGTACGAACATGGTTACTGATTCTGCTACAGAGAGCAGAAATGCAAAATTGCTCCTCTTGTTTACTTCATGATAAAATTGAAAGTATTTTTATCAGTAGCAGGCTTTACCATTCCTTGAATTCAACTTGAAGCAATGTAATATGAAACCTGGAGCAAAAAATAGTCAACAAAAGAGTAAAAAAGCCAACCCTGCATTTTAGAGAAATGGTTGAAATATAAAACATTTTATGTTTCTTTTCTGTATAAAGATTCAATGTATTATTTTTTATGCAAGCCACATCAGCTTCATATACATGAATAATAATTTATTATTTTTTTGTTCATAAATAATTACAAATTGAACATCTTGTATCATGAAACATATTGATACAGTTGTGTTTTTTTTTTTGTGAAACTTAAAACTCAAAATTTTGTTGAAACATTTTCATTGTAGGCCAGATGTTGTTTCATGCATTTTATATTCTATAACTGATATACAATGCACTAAACAAGTCAAATTGTTTTATGTTCATTTTACTAAAACAATGTACGGTACATGTAGTGGGTAACTTTAAAATTCTTTATTTCCGTACTTGAGGTTAATTGTTTCTAATGAACTGGTCACTGTTAAGCTGCGCAATCTCTATAAATCTCACAAACAAATGTTTTCTTCAATACAGGGTATATTATAAGTCTGTAAATTGTATTTTGTACTTTAAAATGTGTTGTTAAGTCACTTTGAGCAAATCGTAAATGATGGTACATGTACACTGCATCAGAATCATGGATTAATACCAAGAATTGCACATGTATGCTTGTTATCTTGTGTGCAAGTTGTAGCTTTAGGTATGAAACCGACTTTGGGCCAATGTGAGAAACAGACAAACAGAACCAAACACATTGTATACACCAACATACATTTTTTTTTTAGTGTAGCTGTGCTTTGTCTTCCTTGTTATGAATGTAAATGGTGGGAAAATTGTATAGCGCTTTTACAGTTTTACTTAGCTAAAAGTTTATAATATTAGGGTGCAGCGCTATAGATATAATTTATAATTTATATTTACCGTATTGACTGATGAAAATATCTCGTTTCTAATTAAATTTTTTTTTTTTTATGGATTATAGTCTTCCACCGCCGAAGGCAGTCTCAAGACTTTACATATTTCCCCCAGCAGGCCAATACACACCAAAGCAAACTCAACTCATATTTCAGAGCATTACAGCACGGCTGCCAGTTAGGCGCTCAAATACTATCATTCTACAAATTTCAAGCACTGCCTATAGCCAGGTACCCGTTTTACAGGTGGGTGGACTGAGGAAAATGTGGATAAATTGCTTTCCTAAGGCAGTTACAACATGTGTCGTGGTGGGAATCGAACCCGCGACCGCCGGATCACAAGTCCGACGCCCTAACCACAGAGCCACGCTGTTCCACAAATTAAGTCACGAAATTAAGTAATCCATTTATTTACAAATGTATTTGGTTCTGACCATGTGAATTAAAAAAAACAAAGGAGAGTTTGATGTATGAATTATCAATTACTTTTTCTTGTTATTACATGTATCTTTAAAAGAATGCATGTAATTGAAATGTAAGTGACATTTTCCAGAAAATCTTCTTCAAACTAATTGGCATATCTATGACTTCTCATCGTTTGACTGACTTTATAGAGGACAAATAATTAAAATAAATCATAATTATTGGTTTCATTAGTCTCTTTTAATGCATTTGTGTTGTTGTAACAGTTGGTTTTATAATAGACTTTTCTGTTTATAACGTTTGTTTTGATAAATTTATATCTAATTATTGAGGTCTTAGTCTCTTTCTATAGCTTGCACGCAATTTCTAAATCTAATCATTTTACTTGGCAATCACTGAAAATTTCATGCTAAAAAAAGGACAAACCGTGGTACATGTAACTTGAAACTGTTTAATATTATGATAAAAACTAAATAAACATGCTTAAAACATACTTTACATTTATTTTATCTAAAACAATTTCTCATACACTTCTATGACAATGCGAAAATACATGTACATCAAATTTTATTGAGTAAAAAATTCTGCTACCAAGTGAATAAACAAAACGAAACAACAATAACACAAAACTATTAAAGAATGTAATACTGTCAAAAACGTAGTTAAAACTGACATCCTTTCGTCATAAAAAATACAAACCACGATGACTTGAAACTACTTTAACCAAGAGAGTATGAATATTATCTTATAACTATTATAAACTGTTGTTAAAAATCATCTAAAGAGTTTATTATGATTGAACTGTAATCAAACAGACTTTAAACATGTATACTGTTTACTTTTTTTAATGTCCAAACGTAACTTTTCTTAAAAATACGAAAATACACCTATTTGAATTTTTTTTTACTGAGTAAAAAAATTCTGCCACTACAGTAAGTAATATTTAAAAAAAAAGGCAGAATAGTAACTATATAAAGAGTACAATATTGTTAAAAAATATAGTTAAAATTTCAGATTGACACCATACAGTACGGTATAGCTCTGTCTTTCAAAGGATATAAACCAACATTTTTCCTATTAATATGTACAAATATAGAAATAAAGATGAAGAAACTGCCAGTAAAACCTCTCTACTTGATTAATCTCTGATTGATAAAAGTTAAAACCAGTGGTGATAAAGCTGCGCCAGTCTGGCCAATCAGCAAAGCAAATCCTAACCTTATCGTAACAAGAGTCTTACTCAGTTACTGAGAGTTATCCATGTAAAATGGCAGAGTTATGTAATAAACCACAGGAAGTCAAGTTTAAATTTTAAATCAAACTGAGCAGCCTGAGTACTGGTTTTCTTTGTTTAAATGACATTTAGCCTTTAAACTGGTGGAATAGATGCAACCACCTAAGCTGTTTAATTTAAGTACCGGTAGCCCATTCAACCACCATAAGTTGTTAATATTTATCCCAACAGATCATAGCAAATTCAACTTATATTTCAGAGCATTACATTTACAATACGGCTGACTGTTACGACTTATAGTAATACTTGGCGCTCAAATACTATCAGTCCTCAAATTGCAAGCACTGCCTTCATCCAATACTCATTTGACAGGTCCGTGGATTGAGGAATGTGTGGATAAGTAATTGCTTTCTCGAGGCAATGGCAGCATGCTTAGTTAGTGGTCGGGAATTAAACCCGCAACCGCCGGATCACTAGTCCAGTGCTCTAACCACGCTGCTTCACGACTAAGCAGTTGTGATAAAAAAGAAATAAAACAAACCACACCCTATGCCTTGCTTGAAAACAAGTAAAGCAATTGTAACGCTAGGTTTCAGTCGATTTGTTTGTTCTTCATTTTAGGGCATTTTTCTTTTCTTCCTATACCGGTATCGCATTTATCGATTCATCATTTTAATTAAAGGCATTAATTTATTATAAACAGAATTAAATGATAAGGTATGATTTTACATCAGCCTATTGTGTATGAATTGAAGTATGTGGATTACATGAAAAGGGTGATTAACTATACGTTCATTTTTCTCATAACCCAATAAGCTTTTGTTTTCGAGGCGTTTATTTTGAAGTTATATAATACCCCGGTATTACCAATCCTCTGTGAAAACCTAAAAAAATGGAAGTCTTGTGATCTTAATTTCTTCGAGTTCTTGAGAGTTGAGGTTTTTTTCCTTCTTTACCTTTATATAATTTGGACTCAAAACTCGAAGTCTGTTGAGCTGTATTCGCTTAGTTCGAACTTGATGTTGCCCTCACGAGCCGAGAGAAATGTCCGTCGCCCTGCACAGATTTCTCCTCGCTCGTGACTGCTGGCATAAAACAACGGAGTAATTTCCGGTAGGTCCCTAAGGTCCCTACAAGAAGCGATACCAAAGGGGTTTTGCTTGGCATCGGGACGAAGTTCCCAGGCCCACAGGGACCTTCTGTAAGGGGTGCCTACCGTAGATTATGTGGTCACCGAGCCGAAGCGGCCTAGG
>BMAT01013299.1:150160-163299 GCA_019649035.1 Elysia marginata | reverse complement strand
GCGCTAACCACTCCGCCACACTGCCCCTATTTAGGATCTCATCTATTTTTGTCCTCGACTATTCTTAACTCAAAATTCTGATATTTTGAACTGAATTAGCGCTTCGTTTGCTTAAGCAAACTGCACTGTATACTTTCGCTTTAGGTTACGAGAGTAGGCGCAAAATTGAATGTAAAAGACATCAACCAGCCAAATAAATGTTGTTTAGAAAAGAAAAAAGTCCAAATTTATTATAAAACATGTTTAGATTAAATTTGAAGCTCATTTTAGATTGTGCCGATTGTTTTACCAACAATTTTGAAGAAAAGAGTTAATTCCTTGCTTCTCTTTTTGTATTTTTAAAATTTGACGAAGCATTCAGAGATGACTTAAAAATGACAGAGTGGAGTGTTATTCTATGTGCCACCTCCCTACTTTGTACAGATTTTCTCATTTTAAACTCTACCGTCACCCAAATGTCTCAAACACCAGGTGACTATCCTGTGCAGTTTTTTTCTTTTTTTGTTGCTTTTTTTCAATTTGCGTTATTTGATACTGAGCTTTGGGCCAGCCGGTTTGATTGTGATGCAACATTAATCAGAATATACAATAATATTCTTGGGTTTTAGTAATACAAATACATTAAACTTTTACTTTTCTTGCTTAAATATTTTAGATGAAGAGACAATCCGACTTCGCCAACAATCAGTGATGGAATTGACAGAGAAGGAAGACATCTTCTTCAACCTCCAGTCAGTGGTGGGGAGGTTTGTGGACATTGGTAGGTGGGCCCTATAGGTCATATCTAAAACATATAGTTTTTGTATAAATGAAGAAAGTGCTCAACATTGTCATGAAAAAGAGCTTGAATATGTATTTTAAAAATCTTTATTCAACTTACTCGTTTTGACATATTTGACACACTTTATTTTCTTTTTTATCGCAATCTTTTGAAGCCGACTATTTGTTATTTAATAATTTCTAATCATTCTCAATTTGCCTCCAGGTTACATAGTGAGCTTGTGTATACAGACTCCAAAGCAAGAGACAGCCAGGACGGCCGAGACCAAGCTCAACTGTGTGCTTATGTTAAAACATGTATTACAGTTGGTGGTGCCACTGAGAGAAAATCTATCCAATTGTGAAAACCAGCTGTTTAAAACCTACTATCAGGTAGATTAATGTATAGTTTGTCTCTTTCATAGCCTTGAGTAAATATTATTTTTTTTCATATTTTGTTAATCTTGGTCAAGCAAAATATTATTATGTCTCTATTTTGAATATCTATGATTTACAATGTTGCAGTTGGGAAGCTGTTGGCAGTAGTACATGCCTCTTTTGTTTTGTTAGCCAGCAAGATTTATAAAACAAAATTATTGTCAACCTTTTTTTTTTCTCACTTTTTTGAACTGTGTCTGTCTATTTTGTCAGGCAAAGCCCTGCGGTACCACTTTAAAAATTTTTGACATCATCTTGGGTTCGGTAATTGAAGAGAAAATTTTTGTAATGTTGCCTTAGAAGAAAAGAAGGGACAAAGTGTCTTCGTATATTTTTACTCTTCGTATGTATTTTTTTCTTTAGGCTCTGGAGAGTTCTCAGTACCAGGTTATTTTAGACAAAATAGGAGAAGTGATCAGTGAAGATGCCCATTTCCAGAAGGGTCTGGCTCAACAGCGAGCCCAGAAGTGTTGCGCTGTTAAAGTAAGATATGCTTATATTTTTTTTAAGTTTCCAGATCAATAAATATCTATGGAGATAAATTGTTTTGTGTGTAAGTGCTTTTCTAAATTCGAATGAATAAAGGCTGAAATCCAATTGAAAAGAAGCAATGTTCTTTACATTTTCAAGGCAAAAGTCTGAATTTCAACACTGAGTAACTACAATTTTTATAAAGTGTATTTCATGTCCTTAAAAGGTTGAACAGAATTACAGTTCCAGCTTTTCTATAACCTGAGATATTTCTTTTCAAAGCAACAAACAATAGTTGCTTCTATAAAAAAATTTACATTGAAAGGGCTTTAACTCAAAATGATTGGGAGCAACTTGTGCCTGGTTTTCCCATGCCACCTCACATTTATCGTATGGCACTCATGTTAAAATGTGTCGTATAATTTCTTTGACTGAAAGGTATATTGATTAGTTTTCTCTGGAAATGTGTCACATATGTTGCCTTAAATTTGACCATGGGGTTGCTTTTTATTAAATTCATCATCTAGTGCAAGATAAATGGTAAGTAGGAAGTTTAGGAAATCAATTTTTGTCTTGCTTTTTTTTTTTTTTTAGAAAAACTTCACAATTTCTTTTACAAGCAGCAAACTTCAGAAAATGTGTGTAGCAGTCCTACAAAAAAAGACCCTCTTTACTATAAGGATATTTTGGTATGGAAAGGGGAGGAGGGCTTATAAAGTGATTTTATTAATTTATTCTCAGGTATAGAGAAACAAGCGGTCCTGTTGAACTTATAAATCCTTTACAATTTTTTCAATGATTTTTCTGATTTTATTTGGATCATAAAATTCAGGTGTATAAGAAGAATTTTGTCAAATTTGAGCTAACTTGTTTTGTTTTTTGTTTTTTTTGCAATGGGTTTAAAATGGGATCATACTAATTTTGTGGACTGCTGTTTATCTGATTTTCCTTCCTGTTCTTTTTTACTTGTGTTTTAAATATTTTCAAATTCATATTGTTTGAGCTCATTTTTATTCTAAATAGAGCAATTCTATTCTGTCATCTATTCATTTTAGACCCGAATTTTTGTGGTTTCATTGTAAACACTCAACAGGGAGTCCCATTTTTCAGTTATTTTCCTTTTTTTAAGTCTGAGAAACTGAATAAACACACAAATTTGAACAAGATTGGTCCCATGAACAAATACAGTTTATTGCTCTCAAATTAACTTTAGTATGGGGGATCATATTGCTAAGATTTTCAGTTATTTGAATAAAATTTGAGTGGCATCCCTGACTCAAACAAGTCCATTTGATTTACTATTTGATGTAAATTTTGTTTTCTCAGACTCTTGCCAGTTGTGTACATAAGTTTTTTCTGACCTTATTTTCAATGTTTGAGTATTTCACTATAAGTATTAATTTAGCACACAATAAAGCACACTACAAGAAATTCAATTCATGAACAAAGTTTTGCAAGGCTCTTCAAAATTGTTCGTACACATAAATTGATGCTATTAAACACAGGTTTTTTAATTAATGTTTTGATCACCTGTTGTGCTATGGTTTGGGGTTATTCATGTCATTGAATATACTCTCTTTCAAAGATTTAATATTACCTTTTTTTTAGGTTTTTGAAAAGGAATTTACATACTTAGAGGGAAACATAAACTTAAGCTTCAAATTATATAAAATATGAGCTTTTTTAGCCACATTCACTTCAGCCTACTTCAGTCCACGGCTTATTTGATGCAATAGGTCTCTTAAAGCTTAAATTGAGCATTGGCTGCTTCCCCTATTTATTTTCAAGCATTCAATTTGAATAAACTATTACAGGTCTTTTAGACGTTGCACGCAGAGCCTACTATGAACTAGTGGAGGATACTGAAGGTAAATATGAAAGGCTGTGCAAAATTTACTTTAGTTGGTTGAAATGTGATTCATGTAATTTTTTAGTTGGCTGAAGAAAAAATATAAAAGATGAGGCTCAAGTAGGGTGAAACGTAGACAATTTTGTGAGTGTGAAATGTGTATTCTCTCTGGAGCTGCTAGGAGTCCTACATCCACTGATGCACCAATATCATTAAGTATTCAGATCTGGATCAGGCTTCCCTAACTACTGTTAAAAGCCCTTCGTTATTGAATTTTTGTCTCATTTTTATGGTTTTTTGTAACTTTGCTTTCATCAGGTGGATCATTGTTAATTTTTAAAATGAGTTTCCCATTGACTTACTGGTACACATCTTAAGAGGTACGAGCAAAAGGCTATTAACCATAAAAATGTACGAATTACAAAGTGCCTCCATATAATTCAAACTGTATTTAGATAACTGACTTTATCTTTCTTTTGTCATGTATATTGATGATTTGATATTTTGATGATTTAAAGTTAAATTCTCTTCCAATAAAGTTCAAAATAGTCAAACTTTACTGTATTGTTTTATTCCAGCAATGGTGAGGCAGTTGGCTGAACACCACAAACTTCCCCTGAGGATGGCCTACAGCAGTCTGAGAGGTTTCCACATTCAGATGAACTCCAACAACGGAGACCAAGGCACCCTGCCACCTGTGTTCATTAAGGTGGCAAAGTTTAAGAGCACCTTGAGTTTCACCACAATGGATTTGGTGTGTAGTCTGAAATCTATTGTTATATTAATTAATTTTTTTTTATGTGAAGGAAAAGGCCTTTGAACATATATTAGTCTTCTTAAGAATTGTTTGAACTGATTAATTTGTTACCAATTTTTCTTTGAACTTTGACTGTTCATTAGAAACAATAATGTTAGTATGCAAATGAGGGATTTTTAGGTTGTTCAAAACATCGTAAAGCTATTGTTAAATAATGCAGGGAAAAAATTTGTTTGTTTTTTTTTATATAGTAAGCTGTATGTAATTGCATATAATTTTTAAAAATTAGACAACTATAAATGCCATACACTGCTTTGAATTGTCACCTTTCTCTGAAATATTAGATTCTTTATATTAAAACCAGTGACCATATCTGTTAGACCAGTGACAGAGTTTGAAAGTGTAGAACTTGCATTTTTTTTTTTGTCATTGAACATGTTTTTATTTGACATTTGCTGTTTATTTGGATTTTTTTTTTATTTCAGATGAGAGTCAATGGTATGTTAACTAATTCACTCCCAGCTCAGAGTTAATGTTTGGATCCTAGCAAGTTTTACAGGAGGCGGACTAAATAAAAAAATATATAACATGGTGGTTAGTTTTAAACATACCTGGCAAACTGTACATTATTTTGAAGAAAATGAATGATGAAAATGGATTGTGACGAGCTAAAATATTATTGGGTAATGTAGAGCAATAGTGTGAATGTGAAGATGAAAATTAGAATGAATTCGTGAGCTCTAATACCAGCCTAAAAGTAGGATTGAAACTGAATCTGACCTGGTAAACCCAGCTAAGAGGATAGAATTAGTTAAGAATCTTTCCATGGTTTTTTTTTAAAGTTAGTGGTATACTATTTTTGTTGTTGTTGTCGTTTTTTATGTAGGGACTAGTGATCATTGGTTTGTAATCTTTTTAACCTCTTTTTCTCTTTTCCCATTTCCCATCTCTAACCTTGCTCTCTCTGACTCAAACTCTCTCTTTTTGTGTATGTGTCTCTTCCTTTGTTCCTCACTGTCTTCCTCTCCCTATCTATGGCTATCTCTCTGCTTGGCACTTTGTCTCGCTATCATTCTTTATAAATCTTACTATCTGTTTGTTTCAGTAGTTTAAAAAGATGCGTCAATGCAACACACGTTTTCTAACTTTTAGATAAGTTAATAAATAGCTGATATCCTTAAAGCAAGCTTAGGACATCATTTTTTATCTCTGTCATCTCTTTACTAATTTCAGAGCAAATCAAGTCAGCCCTGGATGAAATTTTCCTGATGGCCAATGTGTGAGTAAAGATTTATTACTATTAGTAGCTTATTTCAAGGGGATTTCCTTGAAAAGCTGTAGGGGATTCAATGGCTTCTGATAGCAGGAAAGCATTTGCAAGTCATGGCTTTGATGTGACCTGGCTCCCTTAGAGTCAGGAATGAATGGCCAAAATACCACCTATGAGGGCAGGGAGAGAGGTTTTGTGAAGACTTGTGCGATCTAGCTATCAATTATTATCTTTCTACTGAAAGAAGTTATTTTGAATGAATAAACACTTACTTTTTTCTTTGCTCATTTAAAGAATAATTTTTATTGTCTCAACGGTTAATCTTCACTGTCTAATCAATATTTCGCAAAAGTAATTAGGCAAGATTTTTCTTGGTGTCTGTTTGATAGTTTTTTCCCTTGTTTCTTGGACATTTTTTAAAATATGAAATTTATTTATTTCTCTTTCTGTGCCCGCTGGGGACTCCAGTGTTGTATCTGAGCTGCTGAGCAAGCTGCATGAACATATGGGCTGCCTGTATGAACTGGCTGATATAGTTGGCATGGTAGACATGTTGCTCTCTTTTGCTCACTGCGCTACAATATCATCTTATGGTAAGAATTCACTGCTATCAGGCTGTAAAATTTAGTTTTCTACTGGAAAAAAATAAACCTTAACATAAATCTGCTCATTATTTTACAAACAAATACAGAGAAAACGAGTACAAATCTTGGAATTTCAATGAATTTGTCCATAATGGCTGATCTGTTGAGAGTTAAATTATAACAGAAAATTTAGCTTCAATGAGCAGTATTAAAGCGCCAATTGCAACTTGCTTCTCTGAACACTTTTTTTTCATCAAATGACCTATGTTGTTAAATAGTTTCTTTTATGTTTGCAGTTTGTCCAGAATTCACAGACACTCTAGCTATCAAGCAGGGTTTACATCCAATATTACAGAGGATAAGCACAGAAAACGTTGTAGCCAATGATACCGTAAGTACTTTGTCATTTTATGTACAATTTCATGAACCAAGGGTGGAACCAGTTCTGGTTTGACCGAAATTCTGTTGTTTTTTTTTCCCCAAAGGTAGCAATAAATCTTTTTTTTTTTTTTGTTTGTTAAATAAAGAGATTGAGGAAAGACACTGATAATCTTAGTTTGTAGATGCAATTGTGTTACAATTTTAGTGAGCTGAATTTTATCGGAAGTGAAAAGTAAACTTTCATGGGGCATGTAGTGTTCGTCAACAACACTGTAAGTTCCTTCAAATGGGGGGAGGGGTCGAAGATTTCAGGTTTTGCTACGTAGCCTGGTTCTACCCTGCTGCAAAATAATGTGCATTTCTTGTATGACTATGATACATTCTGTATATATTTGAATTAAAGTGAGAAAGTTTCCTTTATAACTTTTAGAGTATTTGTTTTTGTTTTTATATTATAAATCATATACATTTGCCTTTTTTTAATTCATAAATCAAACATATTTCTGTCAACGAAAGAATAGTTGTAGTCATATTTTTGGAATAATGTTTCTCTCTAGTCATAATGACAAATTGAATATATCAATTATAAAAAAGGCTTTCAAGTTAAAGTTTCAATAATATGTATAGGCCATGGAAAGGTTGCCAAAGAAATATTTTGTATTGTAATATTAACATGTTCAATACATGTTGTAGAACTAATACATACCTCATTTTAAAAAATCATCATTGTGCTGGCAAAATGCCATATCTGTCATTTTGACATGCACATATCTTTGTATTTCTAAGTCCAATTTTAAAGTAGAAAAAATTCAAGTGCACTGTGCAAAATTACAATATATGAGATATGCCATGCCATTTTTACTAGCCCATTGACAAAATAATGCTCTTATTTCTATTCACAGTATGCATCTGAGCATAGCAACTTTATCGTCATTACTGGGCCCAATATGGTAATTATCTAGTCGGAATCCAGCCAATTTAAAGATTCGTTAGAGATACGTTTTTGACAATAATTGTTTGATTTTTTAATTAATTTTGGGCGTTGTTATTGAGTTAATCATTACAATTGTTTTCATCCAGCTTTGCCAGATATTTGGTTTTTCTGATAAGTGTATTTTATTTTTTGTCTTTTTTTGTTGTTTTTTTTTTTATTAATCTGCTGGAAATTTTTAAGTTTTGTGTAATTACTATTCTTTATCTATTGATCAAAACAAGAATAATTATTACGCAACTTATGTCTATGACATTTGTTTTATGTGAGATGCAATGCTGGGATCATTTTCAGATTTGAAAAAAAAAATCATTATTTCCCTGTTGAATTACTATTATTTAACATTCTGCCTAGGGAGGCAAATCTACATACCTCCGACAAGTGGCACTTCTGCAGATTATGGCCCAGATTGGCAGCTTTGTCCCAGCACAGTATGCATCTTTCCGCATCGCAGATCAAATCTTCAGCAGGATTGGCTCTGATGATCACATGGAGTCAAACTCTTCAACTTTTACGCTAGAGGCAAGTAAGCTTAATTTCGTTGTCATTATAAATTATCTGTAATTTTTGTGTCGGATGTTTGAAAAATTAATTTGAGAAAGGGCTTTCGAAAAGTAGATCTTTTTCTCTAAAATTTAATTTTAAATGATAAGAAATGTAAAATTTTCTCATAGAAATTCGTTAAATTCTTAAACTTTTTAGCTTTCAGAAGCTCATAAAATTGCATTCTTTAAAATATCAACTCTTGTGATGTGAAAACTGCAACATCTGACTCATTTTCATTGGTTACGAGACTTAAAGTACAGCTGTCTTTTTTCCCTCCCAAAAAAATAATAGAAATTTGTGCTACGTTTTTCTGATGTTCAGAAACAATGCAGCATTAGCCACGAAATGCAACTTTTAAGATGTAAAATTATAAGCTGGGTGGTTATGTAATGGAAACGTGTGTAGCTGCTTGTAGATGAGAATATAGGATTGTTTCTCGCAAAATTAACATTCATACATCTTATACTGAAATTTACAATTCTCAAAGTTGATATTTATGAAAGTGATGGCTTTATAATTACTTTTTCATTTAAAGTTGACAGAGTTCTAAAATAATGCTTAACTCACCATTCTACTCTACCCAATAAATTTTTTTTTTTTTGAATAAAGAACTTGATTTGTTAGCAATAACTTAACTAGGAGGCAATAAGCTGGGGTTTTCGTCTATAATTTTTTAAAATTTTAAATTTGATTGATTGCATGATTTTTCTTGTACTCCTACCGTGTTTGAGTGGATTAAATCAATTTTCTTTGATTGATTTACAGATGAAAGAGACAAATTACATTATCCAGAATGTAACAAATAACTGTCTTGTAATTATTGATGAGCTGGGAAGAGGTAAGATTAAGTTGATTGATGATTTGTGGGATGAATTTTTTTCATTTTCTGGCCTAATAAACATTACTTAACTCTTTGTTTTTGTTTTTTTTTGTTTTTTGTTTTCTAATTATGATCTGATTTTAAGGGAAAGCGAAGAAAAATATCAGTTTATGGTACTCAAATTATGAGAATGTACATTCTGACTTTTGCGTCTTTGCAAACGAGTAGAAAAGTGTTTTTTTTCCAATAAGCATTAGGTAATTCCAGAATGTAAGGTGTTATTATAATCTTACTCCCAATTTACTGTAATGTTTTGATTTATCCTTTTTAGATAAAATTCACCATTCTGAAAATAAATATGTATGTTTTAACTGTGGCAAAGTGATAGTTATGAAATTTTAGATCTTAGAATGAAGGTTTTTCAAAATACATATGTTGCACTTATGGTGAATGAGTCTCTTGTCCTAATTTTCATATTTAAAGGCGTTGTATTTTTGAACAAAAAAAATTTGTAAGCCTCCAAATGTAAAAATTTTCAAATTATCAATATTTTGTGGAGGAATATTAAAACTGCTCTAGATAGAAAACATAGAGAAAAAATCTTTAAATGGCCCCTCTAAAAAAAAATATCTGACCTCAGACTCATTAGCCATGGATGTAAGACCTGGGCCTATCCTTTTTTTTTTTTTAAACAAATTTTTAGACAATGTTGGGGGTATTAATACTTGAGGGATACCCAAAGTTTTTCAGGCCTTTTCTGATTTTTTGAAAGATTTTCTGAGCAACTTGTGTATGTGATGTTTGATTTGACAAATGTGTAAAATTTAATGCTAGGTTTTTTTTTTTAAGGCAAAAATTGTTTTGCATTCCTGGTATAAATTTACCAATATTATTGTCAGTAGTTACTACCCTTAGTTAGATATGAACAATTGTGTCACAATTACAAACTTGGTAAATCTTTCCAAATTGCTTCCGATTCTCACTGAATTTGGTTATTGTGTAAGGGCTGATGGTGTGCCGTAAGTCAGATTTATGCCAAATGCGATTTATACCATACACTGGTTCTGAATATGTTTCTCAATCATTTGACATTAAAAGTATGAAAATGTGTTGGTATATTAATGTACAATACAAAAATTATGTGGTCTTTTAGCCTGGAAAAATAAAAGTTCTAATAGACAATGAGTTGTTGGGGTTTTTTTTAGATTATCTAAAAACAATAGAATGTGACAAATGGCCAAACCTTTGACAGTATGTTGCCTACCACCCTTGTTTTTATCACTTTGTAATTGACTTTAAAATGTGTGTTGTCTCTGGTTTAAGCTCCTTTAAATAACACTAAACCTTGTTGATAAACAATCTAATAAAGTTTGCATTTTCATGAATTATCTCAGGAACAAGTGCAGAGGAAGGAGTTGGACTTTGTTGGGCTATATGTGAGCATCTTTTAAAAACTCAGGTATATTAAGCCTTTTCCTCCACAATCAATCATTTAGATACTGTTAGAGGTTTAAGGTTCTATAGAATTTATCACAGCTTTGCAAATTGTAAACAAACGTAATCCACACAACTTATATTAACCTTCCCACATCATGCGACACCTGTTAATATGAAGAGTTTCTATTCTTCCCATACTTCCCGCATCGTCTTGATGATTGACCTAGTTTTACCTTCCACAAAGTTCCAGGTTTAGCCACATCAAATTAATGGTTATAGTCTCACTACCCTCAAAAACTCTTTTTGTCATCTGCTAGGTTATATTGTTATTTAACGATAGATTTAAAAAAAAAATTCATGTCTTCAGAATGCATCTTTTTTTTTTAAAACGTTTTTTTTTTTTTAACATTTTCTTATTGTACTCTATTTAATGCCCGGAAATATACTTAGAATGGGAGTAGCCAGCCTACCAGCAGAGTCTTCAAATATTAGAAACAAACTTTTTGGCCCTTTTTTAAACTGAAATAAACTATTAAAGTCCTGGAAAGGGGAGGCTCACATCCTTTGTTCCTTAGCATTTGAAGAAAAGAAAAAATGGAAATAAAAAATAGAATTCTTTGCTCAGCATAGAGGGCCATTAGCCCAAATTACTATGCAAAGTATCGTAGATATTTGCTGAGCTTTGGACTGTTAATAGGTAAGAGCAGATAACTATTTTCTTGTTAAGGATAACTTTATAAATTTACAAAGATTTCTGATTAGTAGTTCATTTGAAAAAGCAAAGAAGAACCATTGAGTGTTAATTATGAAAAGATTAAAATGACAGGGCACTTTTACCTTGTACACTTTCTGCTCTTTAATCACAGTAATTGAGATAAAATGTTTCCTCAAATACAAGTCTCTCTCTCAGCATCTTAATTTTTTATCTGTTATCTGTTTGCGCTATAGATTTTTACATGTCTAGTGTTGTATTGTTACAAGTAAAATCGATGCCCCCACCCCCTTTTTTTTCTTCAGGCTTACACTTTCTTTGTAACCCATTTTAAGCAATTGGCAGATCTCAACAAAAATTATCCTAATGTAGCCAAGTAAGTTCCATGCCTGTTGTAATCAATCTCCTTTGCTGATTGCAAACCTTGTTCTGTAGTAAACTGATCGGCATAGCCTTTTGATTAGATTGGATTGAGTTTACTTTTCTGTGTGATATTTTTTCATTTTTCACTCATCTTCTTGGTATTTTACATTTATTATCTTATTGCAAAACTTTTCTTACATAATCCAGTGCTAAAACAGGCACGAAAATTGTGTAAAAGGTAATTTAACTCTCAATTTCAGTATGCACTTTCAATTTTGTATCAAAGTTCAATTTTTAGGATAACAAAATTAAGGTAAATTACCTTTCTTTCAAAAAAAAAAAAGCTATGAAGTATCTCAGCTGATACATGTATTCAATACAAATGTGAAATAGTGGGCGAATTCATTTCAAACAGTTTGGAATAGAAGCTTTACTATGTAGTAAGGGTTAATTTTTTTCCCATAAAAACATTCCCCTTCAATTCAAGTGTATGTGGACGAGGAGTTTTGTTCTTTTTTTTCCCAATAGGTTTTCCTATACGGAAAAAAAATGCAGACTTACAACCTGTCACTCTCTTAAATCTCAGAGTGATAAGTTTAAAGTCTGCTTTTCTATATCTGTCTTGCAGACATAATTGCATCCTTTTAGATCCTTAATTACTTTGTAGGTATACGTCAGGTGTTGTGACTGCTACCTTTTTGTTCAGATAGACAACATAACAAGTATACATAATTTTTTTTGTCTGACAAAGGCGTAAATCCAACAGCTTACTCATTTTGTTTGAACTATTAGAGCTGGAATATATACCTTTTTTGCTAATCCACACAGCTCTACTGCGAGTCGATTAATTTTAACATGGAAAAGTAGCTATTTATTTATTCCCACCCCTCAGCGAAAACAAATTTGCTCGCTGTGAGGAATGAACCCAAGCAAGACATCCAGTTTGGTTGACAGTAGCTAATGCAACATCTTATGTTCTTTTTCCTTTTTCAGCTGTGGTTGAGGCCATATAATTTGAATCTGGTTTGTTCAAATGTTTGCTAAACTCAAACTATATTCATCTTACCTTTTTTTTTATTTTGTGGGGTGACACTGCAATTTATTATCCTTTGTCGATATTTTCTTTATCTCTTTGTAAGATGCACGTACATTATGAGGTTTCTATTTTTTTTTTTTTATTCTTCCACAGCTACTTTTTTGAGGTTCAAAGAACCTTTAATGCTGAAGCCAATTGTGAAAAGATCTCCTTCACTCATATGTTGTCAAGAGGAATTACTCCAGAGACTCATTATGGTAAGCTGAACCGGCTTATTCCATAGAAACTTGAGTTCTCTCTGACCCCTTTCATTGAACATTTTATAGTAGTGAATAAAGTAGCTAAAGAGTATAACAAGGAGATGTGCTTCAGCAATACCACAGAGCAGCTAAAACAATTTCTAGAGAATCGATAGTCACCACTGAGCTCAATGGAGCAGCTGTGGCTATATCAGAGATGCAAAATGAATTTTTCTTTTTTTCTTTTTTTTTTTTTTAGGTGAAAGGAAAGGGTTTTATACCTAGCATTTTACAAAGCAGGCCTCACGGACACCAATGGGGCTAGACAATAAACTGACCCCTTAACACAGTTTTGTCTTAAGAGCCAGTTTATCAAAATTTCCACATTCTACTCATTCACCCTGGAGGCGAGGCAGATTAAGTCTTGAACTTTCAACCACGGATTTCTTAAAAGTGGCCCTTCAGCCAAAATTGCATTCAGGAGTC